>OVBE01003042.1:0-28252 GCA_900406425.1 Iberis pinnata | reverse complement strand
AGCTGGGCCTTGTGTCGAAATGGGCTTTTAGGGCAGGTGTCAAACCTGGTATCAACAACGATGGTAACAATGATGGACGACCAACACCACGTCAACCACAACTTCGTTAAAATTAAACAACGCCTCGCCAAGTACAATTCTGTTCGACAGATATACTGCCGCGACTATGAAAAACGACTACGCAAACACGAAGCTAAGATGTCCAAATTTCACTAACGGGCACAACAAAATGCCAATTACATCATAAAGAAGTTCGAAGCCTCGGCCAATTGATCAAATTAAGTACAAAAAGGGACTGTTTTTAACAGACTAAATTCAAGAGGCTATCAAAAACAAAAAACTACAAGTAGAAACTAAACAGCGGCATCCTCCATCGACTGATCGGCCTCACCATCAGCAGAAACCACAAGATCAATCGTCTGCCCAGCAAGGTCAGCACCCGTACTCTGCACCTGAGCCTCGACAGTATCTTGACCCGTCGACACCTCCGTGCCGCTCGCGCGCATATGGTCTACGTCCTCCTGAGAAATGAGCTGACAATTTGAACCCCACTCATTGACAACAAGGGAAAGTTCGAGATCCTTGTCAGACAAGGGAGGAACGACACACGCATCCTTCTCACATTTTCACTTCCTAAGCTCCTCCTTTAGGCTCTTTGAAAGATGCTCCGGGACCCAACCGCCTATCTCTGCAATAAGGCCATCAAGTCAAGAGTACCCTTAAGAATTCCAAGCTTCAATTCACTGTTGCCGGCTGCCTTACGCCCGTCCAAGTACGCACACACTCTTTCAAACCGACCGGCGCACTTCTCCTGGTTTTCTCACTTAGCACGAAGAATAATTCGATCTCTATCCTTCTGCTCCTAGGCCAAGCGCCCCTCAACGACGACCAATTTTTCTTTCAAATGACCTATCTCACCCTAAAGTTGGCCTCGCTCCTCATGAAAGTCTTCAGTCTGCTCCCTCGACAACTCAGCAAGCTTGGAGTTCCCATCCGAGAGTTCTTTCACCCGAGCTTTTAACCCTACCACCTCCGCCTCAAGCACGGCAACCTTACCCTCGGCAGTACCGACTAACGGGTTAGCCTCATCAAGAGTTTTCTTCAGCCCGTCGATCTCAGCAGACTTGCGTTTTGATTCAGCATTCATGATGTTCACCATCGTGTTCCCGGCACTCAGCAACTGGCCAAAATTTTTTTAAATTATATATCAAAACTGCATCAAAAGACGAGGACCTAGAAGGTGCATACTTGAATGGCGACGTAAGAGTACGACTTGAAAATATCAGGCTGGGTCAAATCCCCCACTATCGGCAAAGGACGTTGGATCCCAGGAATTTGCCTAACCAATTGAGCACACGCATCGTAATCATCCAAAAAAGCTTCAGCATCTTGGTGTTCAAAAGATAGAGGAACAAGCTTCCTCGCTGGCTCCATCGTCTCGTAGTCGTCCTGAGCAGACGGCAGGGGCATGTCATCGTCCGAGTACTTCTCTACATCAACCTCAGCATCCCCATCAGCCTTGGCGATCGCAGGCTCTGGCACCGTGACAACTTCAAGATTGTTCAAATCATCACCCCTCTGATAACAACCCCGGGAAGGAGCACGTCCTTTATCTGTCCCGATAATGTCCTCTTCTTTGACACTGAAGGGACCGCCTTTGCCTTCAACTTCTTCGCGGCCGTCAATATACGAATCCTTTCTTTTGGCGGAGGCGCCGGGTCGACCTTCCCCTGTTTCTTGGCATCAATTGCAGCTTTTGCTGTCTCTACTAGAGCCCCGATGTTTGACGCCGTCTTCTTAGAAACCACCTTCTTAACCGTCCCCGCCTCGACCTGGGCCTTCAATGCCTTGGCCCTCAACTCGTTGATAAATTCTGAAGTCATCTTGCCTTTCCGAGGTTTATAAGTAAACTGATGAGAGTCAATTGAAACAGCAAAGTCAAAAGATGGCAGAGACAAAAGCAAATAAACCGCATCGGCAGAAGTTCGGGATGAGCAAACTTATTGTATCTAATACGAGCTAGGCTCCTTTGGATCCTCTCTTGATTGATGTCTGGCCACTTAACGATAGATGCCCTCGATAGTGTCTCAACAACCTCCAAAAAATTCTCTGGGATCTTCTCAAAAGGGTACGACTTATCTACAAAAAAAAAGAAGAAGAAGGGAACAATCAAAAACCAAGATACATATCAAGTCTCAAGCGGGCTTGACGATCCAAAAAGCTACCAATCTCTGCCGCCCAGTCACGCAAGAACTCCCGACCGAGATCTAGCACATCGGCATCATTGATTTTGACGAAAAAGTACCACCTTTTCCAATCCCAAACTTTTCTCTTCATCGCTATAATTAAAGTATACTTAGCCCTCATATGAATATAGAGAAAACTAGAATCATAGGATATCTGGTCCCCCCCCCCCCCACTAGACGACCTTCGAGACCTTATGGGGCATCGCGACAAGGTCAAATAAGTCGATCGAAACAAGGATGCCGATCTTCATGCCCAGGTTTAGCAGGCCAACCAGATTACATACCGCTGCGGTTATCAACTGAGACAACGCCATGCGGCGACGAGCACAAAAAGAAAAGAAGAGCTCCGGGATGGGAAACCATAAATGCGCTAGAAGAAAATAATCATCAAATACTGCAAAAATAACCTTAAGGTAGCAACCAAGGCCGCTTGTCAGACCTCAAGATCTTGAATTCCAAGTTCGAATCGTCGATACCGCATCGGAAGCATAAATCGATCAACGATTGACGCGTCGTCTTTGTTGGACCCACACCCAAGAAATAATCTTTGCTGAGCTCGACTTCTGGATCCTCCTCGTCTACCTCCGACTCGGACTCTATAGTGGGAGTTACCAAATCTGCGTCGACATTCTCCCTGGAACACTCCAAATTCAATAGAGCGAGCCGATCAATCTTGGTGTCTTCCTCATCCTGAAGCTGAAGAGTCCCAAAGGCTTTTCGCCCCGTCGATGAACCCACCTCGTTCGATATCGTCTCCTCTTTTAAATAGAAGACAAGATCTTCATCGGGCATTAGTAAACTCGCCGGAAAAACCGCCATGGGATATGACGGCGGCGGAGGAATCACAAAACAATAAAAATATAACAAAAAAGTAAGAAGATCGAAGGAGAGAGAGAACTTACCTATGAAAATGAAAGGGGAGGAATGAAGAGAATATAAAGGAGAGGAACATTTATAGGGCTGACGTGGAAAACGAACAGTCACTATAGAGGTCTCCTCGAAAATTGAGTCCACATGGCACAATTCTATTCATAAAAATATACATTGGAAGAGCAACATTCTAGAAGCATCTTTCGAATTCACCCATAAGAAAAATCAGACTACGGTCGCCGAAGAAATTGTCTCATCGCCGACCTAGGGGGCTAACTGTTGGGCTCGGGTTTAGCACCCCTCAAAAGCCAACCAATAACATGGGACGAACTCCAGAGTCAGGCATAACCCAAAGCTAAACGACCCGGATCCATGTTCGGTCAAATATCTCCCTGACTGATAATGCGCGGATCCCCGTACTGTAGACTAAGGGGCCTGAACCGCGTAATCCCAATCTCCATTTTTATTATCTATAAATAGGAACCACAACCCTATTGAGAATGGGACCGAAAAACATAAGAATCAAACTGAAAAGACTATTCATAAACTATTCAGATAAGATTCACAATTAGCCGACCAGAATCTCTCCCTCACTAAATTGCGTCGTCGACTACTTATAAAATCTCTTGGACACTTAATAGATCGCGTGGTCCATCTCCCTTGGATACTTAACAGATCGCGTGGTCCATCTCCCTTGGATACTTAATAGATCGTGTGGTCCATCTCCCTTGGATACTTAATAGATCGCGTGGTCCATCTCTCCTCGTCATTCGAAGATCGCGTCGTCCACCCATAGAAGAACTTGGCCCATCTCACTCAAGCGCCTCGTCCATCATCTCCCCTCAAAATAAGTGCCCCGTCTATCTCATCTAATCTCTCAAAGGAAGCGCCTCGTCCGCTACTCCTCTCAAAAGGAAGTGCCTCGACCATCTCTTCTTAGAAGAATCTCGCCTCGTCCATCTCCCATCAGAAGAAGAATCTTGCCTCATCCATCTCCTCTCAAAAGGAAGTGCCTCGTCCATCTCCCCTCATAAGAATCTCGACTCGTCTATCTCCTCTCAAAAGGAAGTGCCTCGTCCATCTCCCCTCAGAAGAATCTCACCTCGTCCATCTCCCCTTACAAGAATCTCGCCTCGTCCATCTCCCCTCAGAAGAAGAACCTTGCCTCGTCCATCTCCTCTTACTCAAGCAGCACTCTGTTCATCCCGCCTCGTCCATCTCCTCTTAATCAAGCAAAATTCTGTTCATCTCGCCTCGTCCATCTCCTCATCTCTCGAGAAAGACCCTCGTCCATATCATCATAAGATTTCCTCAGAAGATTGTCTCCCTTGTTTAAAGAGTTGTCTCGTTCACGACTACCCCATTCAACAAGCACCTCATCGGAGACCTCCCTCAAAGATGTTAACCCAGGTGGCAAGTGACAAATACACCAAGATCGACCGAGAGCGGCAGGACCATGCCAGGCAGGAAGAGAAGTGCGTGGTCGGTTCAACACTAGAGCTTAAACTTTCCAAGGCAATATCATCAATGGCTTCCCATGCAAATGCAACCTAATGTGAAATTTTAAATGAAACTAGATGCAATGCATTTTTTAGATTTTTGAAAATTTTTAATTTTTTTTTTATGGGAACTTAACTATTAACAATGTATATGCATGATAAGACCGAAATAGAAACTATGTAGGCTACGGTCCCTCTCCCAAACTTAATTCACACAGTCCCTTGTGTGAAAAAGAGTTCGAAGGAAGGGACGAAAGAGAGAAAATAAAAGCTAAAGTGCATGTATATAAAATGGTGAAAATGATGCACCTCAGTATTGGTTGGAGTCATTAAGTCTACCATCATCATCCGAAGAGAAAGTGGGTGACTCGTTGTCAGACAAGGGAGGTGGCATTGTAAATTCTACAAAATGATCAAGAAAAGAGATTATTCGCACATGTTTAAATTCATTCAAATCACCAATATCATTCTCTTTTCTAAAATTTTCACAATTAAGCATAAAGAGCTCAACTCAACCAATGAACCAAAACGATTCTCAAGTTAAACATCTACACCATTCTAAATCAACTTCATACTCAATCATTCCATATGTTAAGATTTTATACAATTCAAAACTGAAAGCATCATTGGTTATCAAGTTAAAATCAAATTCACAATGTAATCTTCTAACATAAGCTTAAACACATCATCTAGCAATCTTAGAAACCACAATCATCCAATTCTCCCAAACTTTGAGGTCAAGAACCTACATTCCATAATTCAAAAAATCAACCAAATTGGTGAACAATGAACATTGAAAATCAACATACAATCATTACCCATTGATTATCTAAGCCTAAGCCTTAAGAGACTTAATTACGCATGAAACTTGAGAAAAAATTGAAATTTCTCCCTTGGATGAATAGTGCATTCGAAAATTAGGGTTTGAGATTGATACCCTGGCTTAAATGGATGGAAAAGAGCAGGGATTACTCCAAAGCTTAGTGAAAATCAATTTGAATGCAAAAAGAAGCACATAAATTGGCTTAAAATTGAGAGAGTGAGGAAATTTTGAAAATTTTGTGATGAATGGTGAAAGATTTCGGACCTAAACTGGGTCGAAACCTACGAGAGATTAAGATTGGACCAAAAAATCCAAATCTTAAACCGAAGAAGTGTTAAAATAAAACTTGTATCGGCCAAATGTATCGGTCCATCTGGCTGATATTAATTATATGAATTTGGTATCAGACAAAAGTGGCTGATACACTTCAGTCGATATAGTCATATCGTCCTCTGTGTATCGGTTGGTTATGCCCGATACAACTCCTTTTACACCAGTATTGGGCAAACTGACCGATACAAATGCCCAATATGGTTTCCTGAATCCTTTCCATGCATATTTTGTCCTTTATGAACGCCCAAGTAAGCCAATTCATGCATCTAATCAATCACCAAAACATGATCCAAAGTCAAAACACCCAAAATATTATTTAAAAACATGAAAAGAAAGTAAATCAAAGGATATGTACAAAAAGGATAACATGAGATTCCCTCTCAAGTGGTCTTAAATTCTCTAAGCTTGCCTTTGCTTTTTTCCAAGCATGTGGTGGTTCAGAAAGGATTGTAGGGCCTCCCTTTTCAACTAGCTTCCATGTCAACCCTTTAGATTCCTTCTCTACACCTTTGATACTAGTCTTACCATTGCTAGCTTCTTCTAAACACTCAACAGAAATAGCATCTTTTGTTGTTACCCAATAGCCTTGTCCGTTAATGGTAGGTTTCTTTCTTGTTGCCTTGATGTCATATCTCTGAATACAGTTTTTCCTAAGATGAAGATCAATCGCCCTCTCTTTACATCAATCTTTGCTCCAGCAGTGGCTAAGAAAAGCTTTCCTAGAATGAGAGGGTCTTTGGATTTTTCTTTCATATCAATGACAACAAAATATGTGAGCACCTTTGCATCCCCTATCTTCACCGGAATATCTTCGAGAAATCCAACTGGAGTTTTGACGGACCTATCCGCAAGCATTAAGAAGATTCCACAAGTTTTGAAAGATGTATGACCAAGCTTCTTTGCTACCGAAAGTGACATAAGACTCACACTTGCTCCAAAGTCACAGAAGCTCTTCACAAACTTAAAAGGTCCCAAAGTACAAGGAACAATGAAACTTCCCACATCTTCAAGCTTCTTAGGGTTACTTCCTTTTGTTTTCATTCTTTGCATCAAGCTCATGTGTAAGCTTCACTATACGTTGTAGACCATTGAGTTTCTCTTTGATTATGTCCTGCAAAGTCTTGCTATTCTGAGGGTTTGCCAAGAATGCTTCAATATTTGGCATTGCCTTTTCCACCTTCATTTACTCTTAGAATTGAGCTCTATACTTTTCAATCAATTCCTTCTTGAACCTTCCTAGAAATGGTATTTTAGGATCATGAGGTGGAGGTTCGAAGATTGGTGCATTTGATGTAGAATCCTTCTTCTCATTTAATGCATTTCCTTTCCCCTTAGCATTCTCAACCTTTTATTTTGTCTCTAAGGTGTCCTCTTGGAGTTAATCTCATTATCAATGGGAATAATCACCCCCTAACTTGGTTCTAATTTTCCTCAATGAGAATATGTGGAGATTCCACATCTTGATACTTTATGGTGATAGCATTAACATATTCCTTTTGGCTTGATTATAAACTGTCTAGAAGTTGTTCCATTGGTCGTTTTGAAAAAGAAGCAATTTGAGCTACTTGGTTGTTGAGATCTTTTAAATGAGATGTTATGCTCTCAATATTGACGTAAAGATCATCAGTCATAGCATTCATGTCCTTCTTGAATACACCTAACTCAGTTGCACTCTTCCATTGTCCTTCTAAGAGTTGTCTTAACAACTGATTGGTTTGACCATGAGCATTAGAAGAAGAAGAGTTTCCTTGAGGTTGTTGTTGAGGAGCTTGAGGATTAGAGAAACCCGGTGGTTTGGTAAAGTATTGCTGCTTCTGATGGAAACCGCCTTGATTGTTGAATTGAGGTAGCGTTGGAAACCTCCTAAGTATTGTTGCTTATGAGAAGGATACACCTGATATTGTAGGAGAGATTTGGATTTTGTTGATAGTTGTTGTAACCCTGGTTGTAGCCTTGGTTACCAACATAGTTGAGCTCCTCTTGAGTAGAATCTTTTGTAGGTTGTATTCCTCTAGGACATCACTAACAAAGTTGACTGCCCCTTGTTGAGAAATGATGAATTTTTTGAAGTTTGTCCTCAAGAGATTTCAAATCCTTCTTGTAACTACTATCTCCACCAACATCCCTAACAGAACGATCATAGTCGTCTCCATAAGCATTGTTACTCTGAGCAATATTCTCAACAAGTAACAAATCATCAACTTTGGTTTGGCTAAAGAAATTGCCCTGACTTGCAGTATCCAGCATCATCTTGTACTTAGGGGTAAGACTGCAGTAGAAAGTACTGAGGATGCTCTATCCTAAAAAGTTATGATGTGGGCATTGAAGTGTATAGCCTTTGAAACGTTCCCATGCTTCCCCAAAAGACTCATTTCCCTTCTGCACAAAGCCAGAAATCTCATTTCTAATCCTTACAGTTCTGGAGGTAGAGAAAATATTGGTGAGAAACGCCTTTTTACAAGCGTCCCAAGTTTCAACTGAAGCAGTGGGAACATTCTTTTCCCAGGAATGAGCCTTGTCTCCCAAAGAGAAAGAAAAAAATATGAGCTTGAAAGCATCTTCTATCACACCATTTATCTTGACAATGCTGCACAACATATCAAAGTTGTTCAAATGGTCCAAAGGGTCTTCCATGGGTAGACCGTGGAACTTGGTGTTCTGGACCATGTTGATGAGATTGGACTTAATCTTGAAGTTGTTGTTAGCAATAAGTGGTGGACGAATGCATGTGCGTTGGCCATGAGCATTTGGAGCATCATTTGTGCCTATGGTTTGTCCAACATTGTGGTTTCACCTAGGATTGTTGTTGTTCGGGTTATCCATCTCCAAATCCAAGCAACGAATATGAGCTAAGCATTCTTGTTCTCGTCTTGTCCTAGTTTACTGGCGTTCGAGTGCACGAATGTCTTCAAAGATTAGAATAATATTTGTAGGGCCTCTGCTTCTGAGGTTCATACACCTGATGTGCACAAACAAAACAAAGTAGAGAGATTAGCAAAATAAAAGAAATTGAGCTTAGTGCAATACCCCGAATACACTGGCCTTATAGGCCAAATGGCTTACCAGTTGGAAAAACCAGACGTTCAACTATCCAAAAGTCCAACCAGTCACATGTTTTAGAGGTTTAAGTCTACACTTAGCCATTTTCATGCATTTTTCGTTTCTTTTAGAGTTCTTAATTTGAGACATGTATTTTTATAAGATAGATTCAACTAGTATAATTCACATGCGAGTTTGGTATGCAAGCTAATACATTGCATTGAACTACTAAGTTTTATCTACGCAAAACTATACATATTATCCACCATCCTTTCCTTAACGTTGCCCTTGTTTAGCGTGATGCTCATCCCTAGCATTACATGCGAGCACAAAGGAGGCATAACCAATACACTTTGCTTAGTGAGAATGGTTTAATCCGTCCCACTTAACACAATAATCAGATATGGTTCCCTAAGAACATTACACAGAACAATAAAACGGACTGGTTAGACTATCCTAACCACTTTGATTCACCCAAATCGATCACTAGTCTAACCCACAGACTGACTAAACTGCCCTGACCATCCGGATTACCCTGATCAATCACCAGTCTAATCACAACACGGCTCTTAAGCCTAAACTATCAAAACAAAGCCGATAACAATAAGGATACAACACACATGGCCATTTTACGATTCTATGACCAACCCAGAACATGTATCCGGTCACACAGACCTTTGGATCATGTATATACGGCACACATGGCCTCAACACGGCAACATAGCCATCACTGAACATGCATCCAACCATAAAGGTTATCTAGATCATGTATACTGACTACACAGGTCACAGAACGGCACTATAGCCTTCATACAACTCGTATCTAGCCACAAAGGCTATATGGATCATGCACAACGACCACGAAGGTCATTAGAACACTGAAAATAGGCATTCAAGACACTAGACTATCGCACGGAAAGTCTAAGGTCTGGATAAATCGCACTCACCTTTGAAATCATCTTGGACTTGACTGATTTCTTCAGTTCACGGATTGCTCAAGCTCAACAGACTGATTATCACTTCGCACGGGCTAATTTCTCACTTTTCATGGACTGCTTCTTCAAAACTTTAAGTTTCGCTTTCTATGGAAGTTTTCTCTCTCAAGACTGATATTTTCGCAATGAAGATAGAAAGAAACCCAAAGGTGAAGAAAAAGGCTCGAGCTGCTTGGAACCGGTCCAGCCAGAACAGGCCACATCCTGCTTCCGTGTTCTGAACTAGCACACTGCTCCGACCAGACAGACACAGTACACGCTGGTAAACACCCAACCAGACTGACTGCTCCCTGGCAA
Organism: Iberis pinnata; assembly: GCA_900406425.1. Taxonomy (NCBI): domain Eukaryota; kingdom Viridiplantae; phylum Streptophyta; class Magnoliopsida; order Brassicales; family Brassicaceae; genus Iberis; species Iberis pinnata. The sequence goes on along the minus strand of OVBE01003042.1, from coordinate 18,150 downwards.
CTTACTCGGATCCGACTGACTGACTGGCTGCTTGCTAGCAACCTGCTCGGATCAGATTGACTGACTGCTCGCTGGCAAGTTGTTCCAATCAGGCTGACTGACTGACTGCTCGCACACATTCTTATTTTTCCCGCGACTTAGCTTCTTTATATGCATAATAATCAACTATGCGCATCATCAGGTAAACCTGCGCATGGTTCAGTTCTTATCCGAGCATCTTGACCGATCTTCGACCAGTTTACACATTTTCTCGGCAAAACTATGCCTTAACTGATTTTCTCCACATATGCATGCATCTTTCAGTCTAACCACTCGGTTCTTGACTGATTCACTTACATATTCGGATTCCTAGAACCTTAATCATGATCAAACCGTGATATGATCTTCATTGATCGATCTTTCCAAACGGACATGATGCTTGTTAGACATCACGATCATGTTTCCCAAGCATGATCTGAGGGGGTTTACTAAGCCATACACGCATCCAGCCCAACTGGTCCAACCATCAACCATCACCACCCCCTACATAGCATTAGTGACAATTTTGGACTTCCACCAGGAGACATTAAAATGTCTCAAGAGTCACTAGTCTATTTATTATTAATTATAAAAATAAAAATAAATAGACCAATTCTTAAACACCCAAACAGTTCATGAATCCTTCCCATCCAACTTATGAAAACTTCGACACAGTCGAATTTTAGCATTTCTCACGAACCAACTTAACTTTCCTTTGATTCTTTCGGTTAAATGCTTAACTTTAGGATTTTAACCTCTTTGCCCGAAGCATTTATCTTTTGGCTCGACCATTCGGCCAATACTCTTTTACTTAGTGGATTTCGGGTGCTATACTTAGCCTCAAACAATTTCAGAGTACTAATAGTTAAGCTATATCTTGAAATGGCAACGACGCCAATTTGATAAAGAAGATTTCGCATATCTTATCTAAGCAAATATCTTAAGTCTACCCATGTCATTATATTACTTAAGAATCAATTGAATTCAGGAAATATCATCACATTAGTCCTATAGAACTTCGTTTAGTCTAAATTGTAAAGGCTATAAAGTAATTCGATGGTAACACTCAATCATGCAAAAGCAAATAAAATCAAATAAAAGTCAAGTAAATTAACAAGATCAATAACAACTTAAACTTGAATTCAAGGATAAAAGGCTAAGAAAACGGTATAGGCTATTGATCCAAGTGATCAAATGATATCATATGATGTTCAATGCTAACACTTTGTGTTAATCTTTGGTCCAAGATTCTCACAGATAGACTAATCCACTCTCGTGACACTAATAATTTTTCTAATCATGCAATTAATACAAAAGAGTGCAAAGATAATCGCTTAGCGATTTTATAATTGTTGCTCGATTCTTCTGAAACATATGCCTTACGGTCTTTCGGAAGTAATGCAGTTTTAGTTTGTTTTTTCTAGTTGATCGGAATTGGTGTGATTTGATGCTTGGATCGATGGTTTTGAGACATCAATTTTTTCGTAACCGTTTTTAACCCCAACAAGCATCAACAAACCCATCATCTCGGTAGCCAAGACTACCTTCCTCATACAAGAACCGATAGAAGAATACAATGCGAACCCCGACCCAGAGGATATGGAGGAAGACGATATTCCCCTGGAAGCAGATGAGGTTGAAACAAAAATATATTGGCAAATCGAGATACTCGCGTACATGAAGGAAGAAATCCTACCGCCAAAGAAATAGGATTCAAGAAAACTGAAAGCCAAAAGCACAAAGTACACTCAGCTAGACTGAAACCTCTACAAATAGAGTGTCCGAGGGCCACTTCTTAAATGCATATTCGGTCATGAAAAAAGGAAGTTAATAAGGTAATTTCATGATGGAGCGTGTGGCAATCATTCAGGCGGCAGAACCCTAGCATTTAAAATCAAACGGTACGGTTAGTATTGGCCGACGATGATCACTGACTCAGAAAAATACGTCTTAAAGTGCGAGAGATGTCAAAAACATGCACAACTCTTCCACCGACCAACTGAGGAAATGCAATCGATCACTGCACCATACCCATTTATGTCATGGTCCATGGACATAATCGGTCCCATGCACATATCAAAGCAGAAGTGTTTTTTGCTAGTCCTGACCGACTATTTTTTCTAAATGGACAGAAGCTAAGTCCTACGCGAAGGGGAAATCAGAAAATGTAGAGGCTTTCATTTGGATAAACATAATTTGTCGCTATGGTATCCCTTACAAAATACACACGAAAAGCGACCTTTAATTTACCTCAGACATGTTCAAGGAGTTATGTGAAAAAGTGCGGATCAACCTTACCTACTCTACACCTCATTATTCCCAGACGAACGGCCAAGTCGAAGCCGCCAACAAAACGATATTAGATGGGCTCAAGAAGAGACTAGACACAAAGAAAGGGAAATGGACTAAAGAATTAGACGGAGAAATTTGGTAATACATAACAACCCCCAGGAGGGGGACGAACGATTCCCATTTGCTATAGTCTATGGCACGAAGGTCGTCATACCAACTAAGACAGAAGTACCCATCCTGATGAGGGAGCTATCACCACAAAATACAGATTAAAATGACCAGATGCTCATCGACATCGCCGACACATTGGGCGAAAGGAGAAATCAAGAAATGGTTTGGTTACAAAATTATCAAAACACTACGGTAATATTCTACAATAAGAAGATTAGGAAACGACGATTCATAGAAGCAGAGCTGGTGCTACGTAAATTTTTCCCTGCCCAAGCTGAGAATAGCGCTAGAAAATTAGGAAGCAGATGGGAAGGGCCATACAAGGTCTCTAAGATCATAAAACCAGGAGATTACAAACTGGAGTACGAAGACATGAATAAGGAGAGGCATCCATGGAACGTTAAACGCCTCAAAAAAATTTTATTGTTGAGGAAAACATTCCATTTATTTCCATCGCTTTTTTATTGTACGACGTTTGTAACCCCTATCAGTGAACTACGACCGATGATTGATCCCCAATCTTGGGGTACGTAGGCAACTCCTTTTAGTGGGTTCAACTCTTACTATCAATAAAGCACAAACATCCTTTCATTTTTTAACAAAATTTTCTCAAAAAATGGGAAAGATGTAAATGATCTTTTCACTTTTCTCCGGCCCTCCGACTCCTTGTTTTTTACTTTTTCTCAAAAAATGGGGGAGATGTAAATGATCATTTCACCCTGCCCCAGCCCTCGGACTCCTTGTTTCTTAAATTTCTCAAAAAATGGGGGAGATATAACTAATCATTTCACCCTGCCTCAGCCCTCCGAATCGTTGTTTCTTACCTTTTCTCAAAAAACGGGGGAGATGTAACTGATCTTTTCACCCTTCCCCAGCCCTCCGACTCCTTGTTTCTTATTTTTTTTTCAAAAAATGGGGAGATGTAACTGATCCTTTCACCCTGCCCTTGCCCTCAGACTCCTTTTTTCTTACTTTTTTCTCAAAAAATAGGGGAGATGTAACTGCTCTTTTCACCCTTCCCCAGTCCTCCGACTCTTTGTTTCTTAATTTTTCTCAAAAAATTGGGGAGATGTAATTGATCCTTTCACCATGCCCCATCCCTCACAAATAGCTCGCTACACTTTTCTCCGCAACCAACCAAATTGTGGTGATACTCCTCCAACTCCTTGGCGGAGACGAGTACAAATATTACTTTGATTCGGAAGAACCCTTTCCTACCAATCGACATGCAAAACAAGGATAAACGATATTGTCACACAAACCTACTCGCGACAAGACACACCAGGAGGCTTCAGTAATCTTAACCAGCAAGGGATACAACTTTATTTTACTTCCGCCTACGTTTCTACCAACAACCCAAACAAAAGCGAGGGGAGAAAACTACACCCCTACTTCCATAACCAGCTCCTCAAACAAACTAAGAACTTAACTTTATTCTACTTTACTTTGCAATATGACGTTACAATAAGACAATAAAACGCATAATACATTGTTTGACCTGGCTAATCATTCAATACATCACACACCCCCAGTGGGTAATATCCTGAATAACCTTTATCATTGTGTAAGAGCTCAAGCCGAGGCCCGTCTTGCAACAATGGATTGAAACATATGACAAACATTTTAATGGTATAAACGTGTATCGCACACTTAACATTCGACCTTTCGAATAAACGTGTTGCTATACTACAATAAACTTAATATTATAATGTACAATCTTTTTCATCAAGTAGGCAACCAAGTATGTTGTTTAAACACATATTATATCACCTAGGTAAACCCGAACTCAATTCAATCCGACGACTATGAACAAGATATAACAACCAAAGTAAAATTACGCAACCAGAACCAGGAAATTCATAATCAAACGATTTCAGAAAAATCAGAGTTCAAAAGATCCAAAAGTAACAGAGTTTTCGGGTGAAAGCCTCCCCAGGAAACCATGTTCTAAAGCAACAAAATAGAAAGAAACAAAGATAAAAGCATAGAAGGAGAAAATCGTAAGTGATCACTCCATTGAATCCTTATCCTTTTCAATGTCTTCGGGGGATTTCTCATTTTCAGTCTCAGCAATCCCCATGATCTGAATAGCCACCTCCACAGCGTTGTCCAGCGCAGCCCCAACATCCATCTTACCATCCTCGATTCTAGCATCTTCCCTTTCCTCCTCAGCAAGAATTTTCTCTTTCTTATCATTGATCGCTTTCAGCTCAGCTGAATCAAGGATAGGGAAGTTAATACCATAGGGATTAAATACCTCAGCAAGGCTTGGCTTAGTGGATTCACCATGACGATCATCAGATTCATACGAGGTCAAAGTCTCAACCCAATCCTTCTAAACATTCAACTCTTTAAATTTGATTTCCTTCAACTCCGCAATGAATGCCACCTTGTCTACTACCAACTCGACCTTCTCAGATTCAAGCGTAGATTCCCCCTTAAGCAAGCTATTGATCAGCTCTAGATTCCCTTTGATTTGCTCGACCTGCAATAGTTTCTCTTGGTACACCCTTTCATTCACTACCTTACCCTTCACCCAATCCATCCTCGCAATGAATTTATCAATCAAAATTTTTTCTCTTTCCTCAACCTTCTCCGCCACCTCCCTCTCCATTTTCTCGCGAACCTCATTCAGCTCAGCCGCAACACTCTTTGTTTTTTCTTCCAACCTTTTCTTCACTTTATTATGACGTACAACATCCTCATCCATCCTAGCTTAGTCTCTTTTCCTCATCATCAAGCTCGACGATCTTGGTCTTCAACTTGCAATTCTCCTCAATAAGCGCCTCCATTTTGTTGATAGCATCCTTAAGATCCGAGAGGGCCTTTTTAGCACGAGCAGCAGTCTCATCAACTAGTTCCATACCTGACTTCTTTTTTTCCTTTGGAAATTCATCATCGAGCATACCTACCAATCGGTTAGCCCTAGTCTCCGTCGCCCATAATTGAAACTTGTTATAGGTAAGAAAAAATTGAAGGAGAAGTGTAACGCCCCACTCCTTGGGAAGCTACTACCGAGCCCAATAACCTCTTAGTATGATACTGTCCGCTTTAGGCCCAAAGGCTCGCACGGCATTCTTATTGGATATCACCCCAAAAGGCCTTATTCTAATTTTAAATTGGAACCCCTTATATACTAGTTAACCCTTGACTAGTTTTCCAATGTAGGATATTTACTTTTTGACCACACATGGGTCTCATAAATCACCCCCAGTAAAAAATGCAACGTCCTCGTTGCATACCAGTCGACCCTCTTAATTCCGTCCTAGAATCGATCACACTCTATTGCCAACTTGTAACGCCCCACTTCCTGAACCCCTACTATCAAGCCCAATAACCCCTTGGTATGATATTGGCCGCTTTGGGCCCAAAGGCCCAGACGGTTTTCTTATTGGGTATCACCCCGAAAGGTCTTATACTAATTTGAAATTGGAACCCCTTATATATTACCCAACCATTGGCTAGTATTCCAATGCGGAGTATTTGCTTTTTGATCACACATGGGTCCCACAACAAGCCCCCAAAGTCATGTGACCATACTAGGGAAGTTTTCAGAGGGCGGATCTTTTTTCCGACTTCTTATTGGAAGGAATCTCCTTGTGCTGAATGCTACGACGAACAGGGGGTGAACATAAGTTTTAGAAATACCACTAGTCTTATCACGAGGTACCCCACCTCTAGAAGAATCACAGACCTCAATCATCTCGATATCCTCAGTTGATCATTCCACTAAGGTGGGAATTTTCTACTTCTTCTCGGGGTCCCCAAAACCTGAGCCACTCTTAACATCTTTGTTTGAGTTAGCCTCCTGATATGAACTTGGTACCCTATGGGTGTCCGTAACAGAAGGGCTAAGGGATGGAGTATCTACAAAAAGAGATCATGTAACATAAAAATCACAACAAGCTTAAATACAGACGTAAAATCCAACCCTACCACTTACTCGAAGATGATTCAGAAAGCAGAGCCAACGGAAGCCAAGAACGAGAGATTCTCTCCCCCAAAAATGTATTTTAGTTTTTCATCATGTTGTTCTCCAAGAGGTCTTGGTTCCTAAAATACTCTGAAGAAGGATCCTTAACACATGTCAATTGGGGCTGGAAAATGCAAAATGCGTTATTAATAGAAAGACACAATCAATACAAATGAAATCGAAAGGAACGAGTAAGGTCGAGACATCTATAAAATAAAAATAAAAAGAGAACTTTGAAAGTCGTCACGCCAATCGATCAGGACCATCCAGACTGCAAATCCGCAGAACCTTTGGTCCCAAAAGATAGGTGGTTGATTTTAAGGAAAAAGTAGGATCACTCCCAGTCAAAATCGTCCTTAGGCGTCTTCCCAGAAATAAACCTCTGATTAGGTCTATTTACTATATACCAAAGTCCTCCTTTCGGACCCCTCTTTGCATGAATTATCTCTTCAAGCATGTCACAACTAAATTCGAACTCGTTATCCAGGGCTAGGATCATTAAAAATCATGTGGCAGACTCCCTTAGGCTGAAGTTGACTTAGCGCCATCCCACGACGACTGGGAACCGAAGCCCGCATATTTTGAAGAAGACTCCATATACTGTCTCGAACAGAGGAGGAGGGGAGTTTGCGAACTAGTCCTGTTGTGGGATCAGGTATCGAATATATGTAGGTAAGTCATGCAACTCCCAAATTTTCACCACTAGTTCGACCGTAGATAGAGTGGCTGAGAAGGACATGATTGTCGGAGCAGTACCAATGTCGACCATGGTCTATGAAGAAGAGATTTTGCTCTAAAATAAAGAGCAAGATGACTAACCATCTTTAAAAAAATCTAATAGAAGAAGAACTGAAAATAAAGATAGGAAATCCCGGAGGAGGTACGGAGAAAGTCGGAAAAAGCTCGAAGAATAAGAAAGGAAAGATTGGGGAAAGAAAAAGAAAACCCTAGCAAAATTAAAAGGATTGCAGTTCAGAGTTTCTTTTTATCTTGTCACGTCGATGAGAGAGAAGCATTAGTTGAAAATGGAGTGAGGAGAGACAGTTCCAAACAATTGAAGGAAGATAAAACATTGATCACTACCTTGGAAATAATGAACCACCTTTTCTAGGTATAGTTAGACATACCAGCGCCTGATTTTGAATTTTAAAATTAAAAGAGGAAATTTTATTGTGCCAAGAGATATTCTCAAAACTGTTGGGATTTCATGAAGTGATTATCCTCATCATAAAAAGAATCGAGTCAACCAAATCTAAATCAAGAACATATCGATTCAAATCATAACAGCCAACGCAGAATCGGAATTAAAAACATCTCAAAGATCTTATCTTCTCCATGATAATTTTAGCTCGAAACACTAGACTCTTCGTAGAGGTTCGGCTTGTCAAAGAATTTTTCAGCTCAAAATCATGTTGATGTTTCGTCACCTGAGTACTCGGAGGTCACCCAACTCGCCAGACTCATTGGAAGACATGGGAACTAACCTGTTTGTGTCGAAACTCCCTCAGTAATATTTTGCCTTATTTATGGAAACATGACGCAAAATGTTGAGTACTAAAAGACCTTAGGAGGATATATCAAGAGAATATTCAACTTGGATACATTTGAGGGATGTGTGAGCACACAATACTCGACATCACGCAAGTGGAGAAAAAGGGAGCTCGAGAAAGAAGGGACCAAGTTGCAACCACTCTGAGTTTCTTAGGATATGCCGAGATCCTAAACTAAGCGGAAATATCGGAACAGAACTAGAACAAAATAAATAGGAAAAAAGAGAGAGAACAGGGGATCTTTTTCTTCTTTTCCGAGACTTTGGGATTGGGATTGAGAACTTGTATGCAATGTCAGGATTTTGAGTATTATGATCATCAATACAAAGTTCCATTATAATTATTATTTAGTTTGAGTTGTGATTCTTCTCTATTAAACGAAAATCTACGAATTCCTCATCAAATTCTTTATAAATCTATTATGTGGGTTCTGGCATCCACAATAAGATCTACTCCCGAAGACATCAAAAGGATGATTTGTGAATGAACTCCATAATTTTCCAACTCCGTGAGGAATGGTGCTTTTGGCAGATGAGGTCTCGGATTAGATGATGACATTGATGGTATTGGAGCACTTGACTGGGAAGGGATTTGTGAACTTGATTCACTCGGTGTGGTTGTTGAGTTGAGCATCCTCTAGTCTTAGTTTTTCTGCTTGTCATTATTGAGCCTGTTAAAAATACAGACTTAAACAAATAGCAACAATCAGAGTTAAAGAAGAAGTTACTGGTTGAGATGAGTTTCCAGTAATATTTGTATTTCTTCAAGCCCTTGGTGTATTTGGAGGATTAATCTACATGTAATTAATAATCATAGAGCTTTCAACAGAAAAAATGATAGTTACCATTACATGTGGATGATGGATACGAGGTCTCCCACGTCTGTTTTTGGTCCTTCAACTACCACATGAGCATTCTAACAGCTATATTTGATATAGCATGTTTGCTTACATTGACGGCAAGTTAGAATCTTTCCATGTTACTTTACCTGCATTATGAAAACTCTCAAATGGTTTATTTTTCTTGTCACGTGTCTTTGGTCTACCTCTTGGTTTTCTCACCCTAGGTATCCCAATCGGATGTTTATGTATCTTCTTCCATAGTTTATCACCATTGATAATTCACAGGATCTTCTTCATTGTCATCTAGCACATAAACAACATGCTTACATGGGATACCTGAGAAAATACAAACAATAATTAGGCATAAACAAAAAAAAATTGTTTAAGAATAAGTGACTATACATGTTAGATCCCACCTACGACAAGCACATTAGTGGGATGCTAAATTGACAGTATATTCATTGTCTTGTTTAGTTACCTCATATAAACTTGAGCTACTTCAGATGGTTGAACAATATCTCTTATCCAACCTTGCTTTCTCTAGAAGGGCCATTGTCGTTGGGGTTAGAATGGTGTTAATTTTCTCTGCTATTTGACTCCTTCTAAATATCATCTTCATAGTTTGCCTTCTAATATCTTCTAATAAATTGATGACAGGCTTTTTCCTTGTTATTTTTATTGTTCTGTTGAAGCTTTCAAACAGGTTGTTGTGCACATCCGGGAAATGTGAGTCAGGATAGAAGAATGTTCTACACCACCTTTCTGGTTCAAAAGTAAGAAGGGATGTCAATCACATACATATATATACCAATGAGTTCTCCTTTGATGTCGGCGGTGACGGAAGTCACCGGCGTTGCTTTGTCTTTTCGTCTGTTTGCTTTGCTTTCTCTTCCTTTATCGTCGTATGCATCATTTACTTAGTTTTTGTTTCTTATGATGGTTCTAGTTTCACAATTTCTCCTCTATATGGAACCTTCTCCAAGCTTTTTTGTTGCGGCCAATGGGATTTATTCGCTCGCATGTTCCAGTATTACTTCTCGTCTCTCCTCCCCTGCACGATTCAACAGATCTTATGCTGCAGAGTATTCTAATTTCGAGTTAAAACCACCAAAGCTGATTCACCATCGCAAGGAGAAGCTTGTCCGGTATGGCGATGCAACTCCTCTCTTGACAGAATCTCTGGCGGTTTCAACTGACGAGCCTTGCCATGGCGCAAAAGTTCCCCTGCTTCTCAATCTCCTCATCAATGCTAGTAGTTCTGGTTAGCTAACACGCACGCGAGAGTTCTTGGGCAGTTACTGTCGTATCTCTCCACTCCCATCAGCGGCGTGTTACTGTACCAAAATTTGCTCAACCTGGACATCTCCTGTCACTAAAAAAAATCCACTTTTTTACTATTCGTGGTCTTATGTTCTCAGAAGTGTCATTTTGGATTTGAGGTCGATGGTGGTTAAGTACGCCGTCGTGTCGTTCATGAAGACTAGAAAATCCCAAAGAAAGCTTTCAACTACCTTTGATATTCATTTGTTCTTATTGTCTCACCTCCACCTTTTGTTATGGGATTTTGTTGGATCTATTGCTAGATCTAGTTGGAATTTCTCTCCCCTATGCATTTTATTCATGGTATTTACAAGATTCTCAACATTTAGTGGATGTTTCTATCCTCGTTGGATGTTGCTATTGGGTCCATTCATAATGGGGGAGAAGCTAATTTTCGTTGAACAACTTTACTATTATGTGCAGTTTTTTAAGTTTGTTTAACTTATTGGTCTCATTGGTTACATATGTTAGGTTTGGACATGGTGTTGAGGTTTAGTCCAGTTGTTATGCGGTTATTTACTGCTATATGCAGTCTCTGGTTCTTCTTTGGAGTTTTGTTATACTCTATGAGTACCCCAAACTAGGTTTGGTTTCCCTCTTTTTATATTCTTTGACATTGTATGCTTGAGTCTTAAGTTATTTAGGTAAAGTGAATTGAAGAGAATGGTCACAACTTGGGTTTACAACTCTTTGAATAAGACCGATTTTGTGTATCTTCCAAATTTGAGTATTGAATTTCCTAGCTTTATATTTGTGTTAGACAATGGAAACTTGAAGTTGTGTAGTTCATTTAAGAAAGTCATATTCAAGGAGGGATTCTTCTGGTTTCTCATTTGGTGGTGTTTGCAATCTTGCCGGGTCATTTCTTTTGTTTCCCGATATTATCTTGTATTGAAATTTCTACTAGCTCTGTTCTAGTTTATTTTAACGCCAAGAGTTTGGTCCCATGTATTAGCAATGGTTTTTATTTTTTTTGTAAATGCATGACAATTTGCGCATATCAATCGTGTTTTGGCATCTTTTTCTCTAAAAGTTTCAGCGGAATTATTGGAGTCTATGGAAAGCCATGCCTCTCTGGATGCTGGACAACATCTTATCCCTTTACTCGGGAATCACAGTCGAGTGGTTTCTAAGAGTTTATCGTGATGATTTGATTTTTTCTCTCGACTCTATCTTTCTTACTTTTATTAGCGCTTTTAATTATCCTACAACAGATGTGTTAGTAGGTTTTGCTTTGCTATTTGTAAATTTGTTCTCCTCTAATAGAGTGTAACTCTCTGGTAATAAAGTATTTGGTTTGACAAAAAAAATTAAGGAGGACTGTCTTGGCAGTTGGATTGTATAACTCCCGTAGTCTCATGTTGTCCTCATGTACACTATGTGTAGCTTACTGCAATGCCCCATAACAGGTTTTTATACTCTAACCTTCTTAAACCTTGCTTCTTCCAATTAGCATAGATGTTCCTAGCACACATTCGATGTTCTGCTTGAGGAAGCTCAGCCTCTAAAGCTAGAACTAGTCCCTACCAAACAATTAAAGAAACACAATTACAAATACTACTAATGCTTAACTATTAATGCCATTTGTTCTAAGATTTTATTTACTGAAATTATTGTTAAATTGAATCCATTTCCCAAATTAAGGTCCACCTTCGGTTTCTTAAAAAAACACCCTCATGTGTCCTTGTTTTCACCTTTGAAAAATGTTCATGCAATGGGAAACATCCTATTATCGACATCCTTACCCACTGAGCAAGTGAATCAGCAGTCAATAAATGCTTTAAGAAGCATATATATATCAAGTCTAATGACTGGTCTACAACAACTCTTACATGCATTTCTGAGTTCTTCAAAGCATATATAAAAAATGCCAAACATGTTGATCCCATTAACTTCAATAGTGTTAACTCTGTTGTGATGCCACTATAAGATATGTGTAACTTAGCTTCATAATCCCATAACTTTCCAAACTGTACAATTTATCTTTTGAAGATTGATTCCAAAGCTATGTATCTTCTTCTGCAGCCTTTTAAATTGGCACTACAATGTTGTACATAACTTTAATAGAGTCCTTGATCTTATTAGCTTAAAGGTTTCTGCGTATCTCGTCCTTAAACAATCCAACAATCACACTTTTTTCAGCATAGAGACCTGACTTGATTTCTCATGATTGTGCTTAAGGTAGCACACTTTGACCATCCAGTTATACAAAGGCACTTCGACTGAACAATAAATTCTAAACGGGAAATTTTCTCTGCAATATATTACAACAATCCTATTAGCTTCTGACTTAGTTGAGTCTTCAATGAGTACATTATCAATAACTCCTTAAATTCTAACTCGCTGTTAAATTTTTGAACAAGCCATATGTAAGGTTCTTTCTCGTTATTTATATGTGAATCATCTTTGTCTCTTCTTCTTTGTTTGATATTCTTCGATTATTCTATTCTTCCCATTCTTCATCATATTTTAGAGGTGTATCTGGATAGTCTTCATCCACTACCACCCTTTCTTCCCCACTGTCTTCTCCTTTTCTACTTCTTCTTGACCTCATGGTTCCTTTTCTTCTTTAGCATAGTTTGCTTCATCTCTTTTTATATTTGTGCATTCTTCAAAAACAGTCACAAACCTATCATCTCCTTCTCCCTCTCTTGCATCTTAAATTACATTATCACCATCATTCTAATTTTCTCCCAAATCATCATCACCGTCATTTTAATTTGAAGGTGTTTCATCTTCTAATTAAGCAGGCTCACTGTCTTCTTTTGATCTCTTAATATCTTGAGTATCTTCATTTGTATACATCAAACCACCACCTTCTCCATCTTCATGTTGGTTTCTTGTTATATGATGTACAACATTTGGTCTTGAACACTCACGTTCAGTGATGACATCAAGAACAAAAGCTTATTTCACAACTGCTCTCAACTCAAACATATCTGAATTCAAGCTATCGAACACATGACTCATATTCTTCATATCTTCTTGCTCTTTTGTATACCAGATTATCGCAATTGGCTCACTGAAGTATCTTAAGCACATAAATTCTTCAAACTTCTCCCAAAGGATCGTAGATAGTTCCCACACCACAGTATCAGACCCATCTTCATTGAAATACTTGTAATAATCATCTACTAATCTCATACTCCCACCATAATGAATGACTAGTTTCACTTCGTCTATAACACTAAAATTATCAAACAAAGAACTAACTCATTTTTGGGGTCAAAAAAGTACACTCGGAATCAACGTCTAAGAAGAACGAAGAGATCTAAGTAATCCCGATCAACAGAAAAAACTAACTAAAGTCGCAATACTTCCGAAAGACCGTAAGGAATATGTTTTGGAAGAATCGAGCAACAATTGTAGAATCACTAAGCAATTATCTCTGCACTCTTTTGTCCTCATTCGAGAAGGTTTTCTCTCACCAAATTTTCCTATCATTAAGGTTTTAACAAGGCAAGACAATCCACTTACGTCTAATGTCTGGATCAAGACAGGCATACTCGGAATCAATGCCCGAGAAATACAAAATACCTTGACAGATTTGTTTACTGACAAGCAATAATACATACGCTAAACAACGGACGTTAAGCTCGCCAACTAGCAAGCTAAAACACACAAGTTCAGCTCGCCAATTGGCTAGCTGAACACGAATGTTCAGCTCGCCAACTAGCGAGCTGAACCTCACAAGTTTAGCTTGCCAGTTGGCTAGCTTGACACACATGTTCAGCTCACCAACTAGTGAGCTGACCTTGTCATGTACCTCCCATCTCTAGTTTCATATCATTCCAAGTTTCCGTTGGAACTCTGCAATAAAAACCATAAAACTCGCATAAGTCCCGAATTAATCGTATAAATGGCTTTGGTTATCTCAAACACCAACGTCACCTTAGTCTATGATTATTTCCTACGACTTGTGAAAGAATAGTGAAATATTCTCGTATGAAATTAATCTTATAAAACGATAATGGTTTCCAAAACATCGAGGATTTTCATAACTATACGATGAAAAAAAGTCATCCTTCAGAACGGTCATAAAGACGTGCTCGTATTTATCAATCGTATAAAATTATACAACTAACTTAAACACTGACGTTATCTCACTTACACAATCGATATAACCCTCCCACAAAGTTTCAATCGTATCATCATGCAAAAACTCAGTTCTCCAATAGGTACCATAAAAATAACCTAAACCGTAAAACGACCTAATAATGCCCAAAACATTATAACAACCCACTTACGGCTCTAGCCAAGAATCTTGCCCAAGCATAATAACTGTCAAAGCTTGTTCTGCGAGTTGTGAAGAAAATGAAAGCAATCCGAAAAAGGAAGATTTTTGTAGAAGGATAAACCGGAAAAAAGGAAGATTTCCACGGAAGAACAGAAGACGGAAAAGGAAGATGGACCGGCCCTGAAACCTTTATAAAAGAGATGAAGATGAAGGGCACATGAACGTAAAAATATCCACACCAAAATACTTAGGACTTTTAGATTATTTTCCGTTCTTTCTAGTGAGTTGCGACTCAATTAGGTTATTCAAAGTCTTCGTTGTTAGTTCTAGGATACTCACCGAAAGTTCTTACGGCCGAGGCTATCGCCTGTTTGTAACACGCTCACAAGATTTGGAATAAGATTTCTTTTGCCCTCTTTCGTAATTTTAATTTTTTATTTTATTATTCTTTATCGTGTTATGATCTTTCACTCGATTGGCTCACAAAAATCTGGGATCTCTGCTCTCTAATTTTCCTTAACTAATAGAAATCGGACAATGTGAATTTTGGTTCCCACAGTTTGGCGCTAGAAGGAGGGGGCAAATGATTTCTTTTACGTCAAACCACAGATCGTTCAAAAAAGGTATGTCTTACTTAACGAATAGTTCTATCATCTCTTTTAAGGATAGAGCAATGGCCGCTAAGACCAACCCTCACAATGACCTCCTTGTTATCAAATTAACGATATTGATTTCACAAGGGTGTTAATCGAGATGGTCACTCAATATTATCTTCAAAAACAATCTCAAAAGAATGGAAATCGAGCTCTCTGAGATAATAGAGAATCATATCCCGCTGGTAAGGTTCTCTGGAGACATCACGATGACCCTCGGTTTGATTAACCTCACGGTTAAAGCTAGGAGCATAACGCAAAACATAGAGTTACTGATCATAGACCACCCCAATTTTTACAATGTGATCATGGGCATCCCATGGCTAAACTCTATGCAAGTTGTAGCCTCCATATACCACTATTGTCTCGAATTCCCAACTCCTCTCGATATCAAATTGGTCCAAGGAAATTAGAGGATATCGCAGGTATGCCTTGCTGCTGAACTAAAACAGAAGAGCGCAACGTTAGAAACACTCACCGAAAATAAAAGGCAAAAAGGATCCGTCGAAAACGCCCAGAACAAGATCAAACAGAGATCTTCTGGAAGTTATACAGAAAGTCAATACTTTAGAGGGGAAGTTCAAATGAAACTGCGAACCTGTCATTAAAATTCGCTTAGATGAAGAATTCCCTGAGCATTGTGTTTAGATCGATGCTAACTTATGTGATCCCATAAAAACACAACTCATAGCTTGCTTAAAAAAGAACCTCGATGCGTACACTTGGACCGCATAAGACATGCCAGGATTGACATCAACGTAACTTGCCACGAACTTAACGTCGATCCAACCTTTAAACCCGTAAAATAGAAAAGATGGAGATTGGGTCCGGGAAGCGCTACTATGATTAACGACAAGGTCAAAAATCTCCTCAAAGTTGGGTCTGTAACGGAGGTCAGGTACCCCGACTGGCTCGCTAATCCCGTCGTGGTTAAGAAGAAAAACAGAAAATGGCGGGTCTACATTGATTTCACCAACCTCAATAAGGAATGTCCAAAAGATATTTTCCCACTACGGAATATTGATCGTCTAGTATAAGCCACGACGGGGAACAAACTCTTATCGTTCATGGATGCCTTCTCAGGGTACAATTAGATCATGATGAACCCCGATGATCGCGAGAAAACCGTTTTCATCACTGACCACGGTACTTTCTGCTACAAAGTAATGCCCTTCAGACTGAAAAATGCGGGCGTAACTTATCAGCGACTTGCCAATAGTATGTTCTCTGAAGAGATGATTACTCTGAATTTTCAGGGATTTTACATATCAATTAGCATCAATTCTTAGGTCTAAAAGCGTGCATACATCACATTTATAGTTCATTTTAGTAAGTTTATGATTTTTAGAACTTTTGCATTAGAATTTGCATATGTACGCATTTTGGAGATTTTTCAGGACTTTCAGGAGTTTTCGGGAAGGATTTGCGAGATTTCAGAAAAGCAGCACTTAACGCGGAATGGACTGGATCTACCTTAGCATCAAGGCAGGATCGATCCCAACTCAACACATGCAGGATCGATCTCAACACTTGCAAGATCGATCTCAGCACTTGCAAAATCGATCCCAACTCGACACTGGCAGGATCGATCCCAACACTTACCAGATCAATCCCATAGCCACTTCAGATCAATCTCATATCGATCCCACCTCAGCAGGGATCGATCTCCACCTTTACTTGGATTGATCTCCCTCTCTCTCATTCAACGTTTTTGGTGAAGTCTCAAACGAAGCTAAGGAATTGCATGGAAGTGATGCAAGACTAAGAAGGAAGTAACATGAGATCGATCTCACCTATATCTGGATCGATCTCAGTACTTAATACCTGAGATCGATCCCAACCTCAGACACACCTTGGACGCATCTCAGCTGGATCGATCTCATGCAAGCGTTTTCAGCCCGGATCGATCACGCACTTACCAACTCGAAGTCGAACACGCTCCGATCCGACCAACTCAAATCCGGATACCACCTGAATCAAGTCCCAAGATCCAAGACACTGATTAGCATTTTGTCTTTAGTGCGAATTATGGCTTTTCATTGAACACTATATAAGTCTTAATTCGCCTCCATTTGCACAAGATTTAGTTTTTCTTTCCTTTTAGGTTTTTCATTTCTTTAAGTTGTTCTTCATGTTCTTGGTGTAAAAACAATATTTCTTTCAAGTTCTTAGTTAATCTTCTGTTTTTGTTTAGCTTTCTTGCTTAGCTTTACTTTGTTGCATATCCGGTGCATGTTGATTTACGTTTTAAGCTTTAATCTCTTGTTTTAGTTTACTGTTTCATTGTTGTTCTTCATTTCTGGGTTTATGTTCTTGCTGTTCTTCATATGTTTTTCCCATATCTGCATGTTTAGCTTTAAGGTTATGTTTCATGTTTCATCTGCTTCTACTCCCATTAGTAGTGAGTAGTTCACTAAGTTCCTGAGGATGGGGGTAGACTAGGGTTGATGTTCTGGGTTTGCCTTAGTACCTAAGTTGTTTGTTCTTAGATCTCTTATGTTTCAATTGTTCGTAATGCTGTTTGTTCCTGCTTTTACTCTGTTTTGCATTTAAGTGTTTTATGCTTCTTTCTGTCTTTATGCTTTTTATGTTCATTTGCACTTAGGACCTTTTAGCAACAAACCCCTTTTAATACTTAGCTTGACTTTAAAGCATCCATTACATCCACATTGCTTAGTACATTCCCATTATGGATTGAAAAACCCATCTATACTACAACGATGGGTGATTGATAACCCTTAGGATTTAAAAATCCTATTATCAATTTGGCGTCGTTGCCATTTGGGAATTGTTACTACATTCTGGATTTTGGATCTTTTCAGATCAAGCTTTTCTTTTACATTTTTACTTACCAGTCTACCTTGTTTGCTTTGTTTTCAGGTACCTGCTTAGCAGTGTATGAACCTGAGAAGCAGAGGACCAACTGACTTGCTTCCACTTGTTGACAACATCAGAGCTCTTGAACGAGAACACTCCCGGGCAAGATGTGAACACGAACTTG
Source organism: Iberis pinnata (assembly GCA_900406425.1). NCBI lineage: Eukaryota > Viridiplantae > Streptophyta > Magnoliopsida > Brassicales > Brassicaceae > Iberis > Iberis pinnata. Next base: position 94 of record OVBE01003042.1, on the reverse strand, counting down.
AGGAACACTTGAGAAGGTTGAACCTCAACATGGCAAAAAACGTTGACAGAGAAAACCAGAACACCATTGGTGCTGGTGACAACCCAAACACTCA
>OVBE01003041.1:0-28255 GCA_900406425.1 Iberis pinnata | reverse complement strand
TTTTGATGGATTGATAAGAGAGAAAGTGAATGTGAAAGAGAGAATAAAAGTGGGTCATGATGGGGTCGGTTGGCCGAAAGTAAATAAGAACAAATATAGAAATTTCTCATATTAAAAAAATTACTTATTTTTCAAAGTAAAAATAAAATATGTTCAAATTGTTGAAATTCCATTTATTATATTGAACTCTTACACGTTGCATTATGAATAAATTAGGATTAGTTCGTTTCATGATCTACAATATGACTCCAACAGATTATAATTTTTTATATATGCATACAAAAAGATATACTTCTGAATTCCTTCAATACGGTATATGCATTAACATTTCAAAGAAATAAGATTTCAAAGAAATAAGATTTCAAAGTCCCGAACTAACAATCCTTTTACTCTCGCTCTCCACCAAACCTCTCTCTCTAGATCTCTAGAAGGCGAGACCTGCGTGGAGCTTCGAGCGAGTCTTCTCTCCGCCGGCCGAACCACGAGCACGTGCACCGCGGCCCCTGGGTCCACCGGCGACTCCAGAGTCGGTGGACTCGCCCATCCGCCTATGATCCCTTCGCCGGTGCAAGGTTACTCCTCCTCTTCTTACATGCAGTTTCATCGGTTCTCGCGGATAGGAGAAGCAGCTATCGCGGTGGCGAAATCCGGCCAGATTCATTACGGCGTCGTAGTACGGAAGACACGGCGGATCAGAGATGAAGAACCTCAAGGGGACTTTTCTGGGTTCAACGGCTAAAGGAAAGAGATGTGATGGGATGCGACGGTGGTGCGAGGGCCATCTCTGCCGTGAATCGTCACTAAACCAAGCCCGACGGTGGTTGGATTCGCCCTTGGAAAGTCACCGGAAACCTATTCTTCACTCTCCGATCCCTGTCCGGCGATTTAAAAAACGGACCAGATCTCTTCCTCCTCTCATTACCGGAAGAACAGGTGGGTGGTGGTGACGGTGGCAGTCATCTCCGCCTCGAATAGGTGGCGTCGGGTCGCCGGAAATTGCTCTGGCGGGATTCGCGGCTAAGTCGGCGCCGCTAGCAACAGAAGGGTTCTCCTTCTTTGTTTTAGGGTTTTTTGGGCCTACCTGGTTCCGAGCCATTTTAGGTTTCAGAGGCCCATTTCGAATTATGTATTGTTTTGTGGACTAGGTTGTAATTTTGTTTCTGGTTTTGGGCTTCAGGTGTAATGGGATTATATCTGGATTAATAAATATAAAACCCTTCAAAAAAAAAAGTCCCGAAATAACATTTTATTGTTTAAGAAAATCACAAGCGAGTGGTCTAGCGGTATGCCGCTTCTGATGCCTAGTTATCAGACCAGAGATTGACCGTTCATATAGCAAATGCATTTTCTCCTATTTATAAAATTTGAGTTACTGGCCGGTCCGTTGTAGTCCAAATATCAATATGACAAAAAAAAAAAAAAATCACTAGCACCATATGACATTTCCATATCTATTTTACGCTCTAGTATAAACTAATTTTCAACAAAAAATATATAAGAAAAATAAGTTTATTTCATAAATGGAGTTAATGATTTGTTTTTTTTTAATTCCATTATTCGAGTAATCCTGATACGACTGAAAATGCAATCTTCGTAAATAGCATAGACTTTAGACTTGAGAGTAATAAAATTCTTTAAAGTACGCAAAAAAATATCATAAGCCAAAAAAATGAATTATTAGAGAATTTCACATATTATAAAACCGGAATACGAATTTCATAGGAGCTGCTCATCTCATCATAGAAATTGGAAGTCCATTCTATTTATGTAAGCAGACTTCTTGTCAGATGTTCCCGAGCTGTTGCCAATGCTTGAGTTAATGTCTGCAATTCCAAAATGTAAACAACGTGTACAAATTAGAGTTTCGGTTTAGCCAAACCAAACCAAAATTATAGCAAATCCAAATCAAGACTAATGCTTTCTTCAAAGGAAGATGTAGTCATCACCTGTTCAGAGAGTGAACCACTAGCTTCTGTGCTCTGCATTGCTACTTTTCCCGCAATGACGCTTGCATCAGTTTCAAGAACCACCCTGACCATATTCCATAAGCCATAGGTCCATAACCAAACAATAAGCGAAGTGCTAAGATACAGAGGCAAGCTCAAAAACACTTTTTTATATGTATATATAACTGTTGTGTTGGACTACGATATTAAATTTGCATACCCTTGATCAACCATTTCATCGAGGCACAGAAAGATGAGATCTAAGTTCTCAAGGGCTTCCATCTTTTCGACATTGTTCCTGGTAAAGAAAAGAGGATGCATCAAACATTAGTTGTTGGAGATTGTTGATTAACGAATAATGGAACTTTTGTTTGTTAAGTCGAGCACATACCTCAAAAGAAGTGCAACAGCATCGAAAAAGCCTTGAAGAACAGAAGATAAGATGAGCTCGTTCTCGTTTTCGCCTCCAGTAACAAAGAAGTGAAGGTCTTGAGCAAACTTATAGACAATAATATTATTTTCCAACAGTGTGATCTCAGCTGCACATAACACACATCTATAAGCAATTCGAAAGAGACAGTAGTATGTATATACAAAGTCAGGAAACCTAATGCTCAGCACATGAAAGAAACTCTGTAGACGAATAATGTTTGTGGTTATATATACCTTCTGCGCGAGCATTGGTCTTAGACGTCTTTGAGAATACATATTTCTCAAAAGTTAATTTGGCAGCATTAGTTGCCCAGTCATCTGAGTAATACTTAACAGCCACACGCTTTCCTTCAGAGTCTAAAAGAAGAATGTTCTTTACCAAAGGACATGAATCCTGTTCAATGTAAAAATGACAGTCACTATTCAAGTTCCGGGAGATAAACAAACCAGGAATCTATACGAGATCATGTAGGGTCAAAATCCTACAAAGGTACATCAACTCTCAGCATCTATGGTTCAACAAAAAGTTTCATTAATACATATGCTAAAAACATGTTGCAACTAAAGAACAACTACAAGCTTTACACAGACTCATTAAAGTGATCAAAAAGAAGGAAAACAAAACATGATTCACAAAAGGAGATCTATAGACCATGATTGTGTCTTCAGGGATAGAATCCAAGTTATGATTATAGAAAGATGTATCTAATTTTGTTGATAAGTCCATGTGCACTTACATGAGTTCCATGCATGCCTGACATTATTGTTAGACTTGAGAAATACCTGAAAATGGTGAAAAACGATCTGTTAGCTGTATAGTCCACATAATATTGATGATCTTCAGAGCAATACATCTACATAGCCCAATTCAATTAGAAGTCACACACACAGACAATTTGAGACTAGCATTATTTTCGACAGACAAACAAATAATCACGAAAGTTAGGATCGATACATATAGCATTTAGCAAAGTTTGATACAAAAGAAGGAAAAACCCCAAATTTCATCGGAAAATCACACGAATAGGCACAAAACCGCACAGATCTCTGCAATGTATTTATACCGAACCGCGAAAACGCAAGGAAATTCCTCAAGTTGAGCTGATGCCAACAAGAAAATCTTGATCTACGATTGAAGATCTAAAAAAAATGGAGCGACAATCATAATCGAAGGATCAAGGTGAAAAACACACAAACAATCACTGAATCCTAGATCGGAGAAGTAGCAATGAAGGATTCGGGAACAAAGATTTCAGAATCAGATTCGATTACTAGGAATCGTAGGAACAGACGTAAGATCTAAACAGAAGAAATCAGAATACCTGATTGCTTTCACAGTTTCACTGGATCATTCGCTTCGTCGTGGTGGTCAAATTATACAGATCCTAGATCTGACCGGTTCTGAATAATTTACGATTTCCGGTTTGGTTCGGTTTAGTTAACAGAGGATATATTTCTATTCATACTGAACGTCGTTTTCAACGTCTGGATTCTAACTACGTGCCGTTTAGGTACGAAAGTTAAGAACTGCAAAGCGTTTTTGGGAAATAGAGGACATTTTCTACTATGTTTTCTTGTGAAATAAGTAGTACATAACTTTTAACCCAAGCCAACAGAAAAAGTCTCCTTTCTCTGTTTTCTCCTTCACTTAGATCATTCATAGCTGCATTGTTCTAAAGATATGACATCATTTCTGATTAGACAGCTGATGGGTAAACTAACCGATCAAGCAAGATCCACCGAACTGCATATTCTAAGGCCTATTCATCTTCCATCATTCCAATCATAGCAGCATCGTTACCTGGAGATGGTATTGGTTGCGAAATCGCTGAATATATCAAAAAGGTCTCTTTCTTTTATACAGCTTGAGCTTCCATTCCTTTAACTTGGTTACATATCTCTAACAATAAGCTGATCACTGATGATATATGTCTTTATACTGATTTAGGTGTTTTCAGCTGCTAATGTTCCCATTGAATGGGAAGAACACTACACTACTAGTGAAAAAGATCCTAGAACTCAGAGTTTCCTAACATGGGAAAGTCTTGAATCTTTGCGTAGGACCAATGAAAATGCCAAGAGTGAAAATGTCAAGTGCAATGGGGGTGACTCTTAGGAAAGAGATACAATTTTTTGCAAAAATTAGGCATTATTTTAGTTTCTCTGGCTACAAAACACATTACAATGATGTTGATCTTATCATAATCCGTGAGAACAGACAAGGAGAGTATAGTGGGATTGAATATGAGGTTTAGTTTCTTTATATATACATGTTTAATTATAATATATTGATCAGAAGTTCCATGGTGATGATTTGTGTAAACTTGGGATCAAGAAGAGAATTCCTTATATTATTGAGTTAACAGAGGAGCCTTTAAATAGGAATACAATGAATCAACTTTAGCTAATATCTAGGAGTATCTACCATATCGTAATTAAACATATCAGAGATATCACATCGTATCTATCCTCAACAATATATACTTATACTTCTCTAACACTACCTCTCAAATTGGAGAATGGAGATTTCAAACATCCAACTTGCCAAGTAGATAACGAAACGCTTGAACACCAAGTGCTTTGGTAAGAATATCATCAAGCTGCTCAGTTGTGCGAACATGTAGTGTAAAAATCAGACCAGCAGTGATCGCATCTCGCACAAAATGACAATTCATGTCGATATGCTTTGTCCTTTCATGAAAGACAGGATTCGCTGCAATATGTAGAACATATTTGCTGTCACATATCAATTCCATAGGAGCTGAAGTATCAATGCCAAGATCCCGAAGTAAGCCTCTCGTCCACTTGAGTTCTTTTGTGCCTGCATTCATGGCTCGATATTCGGTTTCAGAAAATGATAAGGCAATTGTATCTTGCTTCTTGGTTTTCCAAGAAACTGGAGAACCTCCAATTAGAACAAAATAAGCACTTAATAAACGACGAGTACGAGGACCCATTCCTCAATTCGTATCACAAAAGGCTTGTACTCGTAAGTCTGAAACTGCATTTAGAACAAGTCCATGTCCCGGACAGCCTTTAATATAGCGTAAGACTCGCAATGCAGCCTCCCAATGAGCTTGGCGTGGTTCATGCATCACTTGTGACAAGGTATGAACCGCAAAGCACAAGTCTGGCTGCGTGATTGTTAAAATAAACTAACCTCCCAACTAAGTGGCGATATTGTTCTGGGTCAGTCAAAAGAGAGCTTGTGTCCGCAAGCAACTTCTAATTTCATTCCATTGGAACAACAACAGGTTTACAGCCCAAGATCCCTGCTTCAACCACGGGCGGACGCACATATTAAACAATGGTGCACGTGCACCCAACTGATTGTTTTGAATTTTTTTTCTTCTTATCAAGTTAATACTTTCTAGCCCAATACTTTTAGCCTAGTTAACTTTAAAAACTAAAAGTAAAAATTTACTTATTTATTCTAAAACAAATGTAATTTATTATTCTAAAACATATGAAAGAAACACTTTGACACATTTGTGATGTATTTTGCCGCTGAAATTGTGTGATAGGGTAAGTTTTGTGTGTGTGTGTGTGTTTTCTTTAATAATTTTCAATATAATTTATAGAAAAAATAGTACATACGTAATTGTGTATCATAAAATTAATCTAAAACTAACAAATTATAGTATTAAATATTAATCATAATTTGTTATAATATTTAAATTTATTGTAACAATTTATGCATTGATAGATCATTCTTTTTTGAAACCTAAAATACATATCATAATTGATAATTCTAAAAATGTAACATTATATGTATTTGTTGAAGGGAGATGTAATTTAAAATCTATGAGTGTTTGAGTAGATATGAGAGATCGTAAAATAGCTTTGTAGGATCATCTCTGCTTTTTATGTTTCAACATTTTTAATTTGGTTGTAAACTTTCTATTATGTGCCCCCAATTACTAAAGTTCTAGATCCTCCCCTGCTCTAGCCCAAACTTTAGTGACAGAGTCCTTTGTGGATTCAACAATGCAATAGCCTTAAAAATAGCCCATTTCCTTAGTTAAGTCTTCAACCTCTTGCTGTGAGCGATAGCCGTTCGGGAGATTGTAAATCTGGATCGAAAAAAGATTGTGGTGAGTAAATCAGGATAGAAACAGTGCGACCAGCAATCCGCAAAAAGCATCCAATCACGAAAGGACCATGGTCCTCTTTCCAGAACAGAGTGAAGGTGATGCTCTTCTCGAAAGAAAAATTGGATGGAGCCGTCATTGTTGATCTAACCAGTGACTCGTTCATGAAAAATCCAAGCTTTGAGAAGAGTGTTTTTCATGCCAAGGATGTTTTTCTAAGATATATTGACTCCCCAGACGATTAAGCTGAAGCGATTTTTGCAATCCAAAGTCCGGTGGGTGTCTGAATTCAACCGGATAGGTTTCATGTGAGTGTCAAGTGAAGGTGTTGTATGTGCCTCCAAAGATCGCCGACCATGATGGAAATTGAGAGACAGAGGAGAGAAGAGAGAGATTTGTGAAAAACAGAGAATGTGAAGTGTATGTATGCGAAGAGAAATCCATTATATAATGTAGAGGAAAGAGAGAGATGAAACCCATTGACATATGAAACTTCGAAGGAAAACCAGCTGACATAGTACTCAAGTGATAAGGATAGCATGCAATGAAGTTAGGATCCCACAGAGGAAGCTAGAGAGCCACCAAATAGGAAGATGAAACGTCTCCGCCTAGGAGAGCATAAAGAGAGAAACATATAATATTACTCAGCTTTAACGCTTTTGAGTGAGCATTTATGTTTGCTATTAAGCGTTATCTGTGTTTTTTTCTTGAATATGATATCTTTTACATGATTCTAAGTGTTTGGGTCGTTCTGGGACAAAAATATGGATTTCTGCACAAAATGGATACAATTTGACATATGCAGATGCGACATCCAACATAAAAGCCAAAAGTTTGCCAATGTTTGAAGATGTTCACGTGGATGGGTTTGGCTAAATTTTTGACACAATATATCTACGTGAGTTAGCTTTCATATCAAAGTGGTTTGAAGTAAATCCTTGTGGCTTATCGGTTTTAACGCTTTCTATTGAGCATATATGTTTGCTATTAAGCATTATCCAAGTGTTTTCCTTGAAATTTGGTATCTTTTAAAGGTTTCTAAGTGTTTGGGTCGTTATGGGACAAAAATATGGATTTCTGCCCAAAATGGATACAATTTGACATATGCAGATGTAGAGTCCAGCAGAAGAGCCGAAAGTTTGCCAATGTTTGAAGATGTTCACTTGGATGGGTTTGGCTGAAATTTGGACACAAGATAGCCACGTGAGTTAGCTTTCATATGAAAGTGGTTTGAAGTAAATCCATCGGTGCATTCAAGAGTATGATGATTTTACTGAAGAATGGTCAAACTATCTCGCAAAAGAAGCACAAGCAGAGTGCTCGATCGATCTCCCAAGTGCAAGATCGTGCATTTCTTCAAGAAATCCTCCAAAATCACCGAACGAGCACTAGAACGATCGTGCAAAATCCCTTGGAAAAATTAGACTCAAGTGCACGATGGATCCCTAGGCTGCCCGATCGTTCTTTTCACCCGAGAATTTTTAGAAGATTTCCAAAATTTGCAGAATTGGTCCTCAAGCCTATCTTTTATCAAGTTTTTAGTTATTTCATTTTCCATAAACTATATAATCCTTTTGGCTTCCATTATTTTCCTTTTGAACGCTTATTATATTCTAAATTTTTACTAAGGGAGACGGTTCCATAACCCTGTATTTGGGAGAAGTTTCTATGAACCCTTGTTTCAGTATCTATTCTTGTTTTATTATTATGAGTTCTTCTTTGACATTGCTTTGTGTTTGCTTTGCTATGTCTGAGTAGTTAAAGTTTTCCAGGGAAATCAAGTTTATATGTTAGGGTTTAACAAAAAAGATTGAATTTGTTAGGTTCTTAGTCTAGACTTGTTCGTAATGCTTGAATTAGATTGGCTGTCTAGTTCATTGATATTAGGTTGATAAACGCAAAGAGATTTGGTTTAGAGATCTGATATAGTCTAGATGAATAAGTGTTTTTGCTTGCGAGAGTATTTTCTTGAATGCTTATGAACAATTGAATATGAACTTAATGCTTGATTGAATTATCTAAATATGAAGAGAGTTTTTCTTTAGTAATTCAAACATAGGGTTTAATTCTTTGAGAGGAGATTATTCTGTTGTTGTCTTTCATGTTGAGAATTATTTTCAAAGTAAAATCTTACATGTTAACCTGGGCTTTTAAACCTGATAACCTGTGAAATTCTTTAATGCGTATTGTTTTTAGTTTATTGTTTACAACCGTTTATTTTAGTTATTGCTTTGATTCTGATACAACCATCTTATTATTATGTCTCAGCTTGATTTGAAATTAAACTGAAAGTTGTGTTGTTTGGTCTCTGTGGATTCGACCATTTACTGTGCTACATTGATCTTTCTCTGCGGTATACTTATAGGAATTAAATTTTATCTTTATCAACATACTTATCTAATTCTAAAATATTAAGTTTTGTTACTTAAATATTGAAAATTTGCAACAAAGTCATCATGCAAGTACTTGTCCATATGGATTTTAATTCATGGTTTATTGAGATTAACTTATGAAAAAATCGTACTGAAAAATGAAATTTATTCCTAGATGAATCGGATTCGATATTTGGACACATGCGCCAATATAAGAAACTACTTTGGCCTTGATTGGTAAAACATAGAGGAGAGCATTATGCTTCATACTCATTCAATCATGTTTACTTAACAAAACATTTAGCTGGGCATTTATCATATGTTTATACTCCTTACTTTTATGCTTCCAGAAAGAATATTTCCAAAAAATTTAGAATCATAATATTATAAAATTAATATATATGTAAAATAACCTCAAAAATATAATTATATTCATTCTAAGTTACTACTTAAAATTAATTTTTGTTTTACTATATTTTGAATTTTATAAATAACTATTTAAATATCATAATAAAACCATATTACTCTAATTTTAGATTCATATTTTAGATATATATAATTTTTAAATAATATTTATAATTAATTCATTTATTCAATAATTTATATATGGAAAAACTTATGAAATAAAATTATATAAAAATATTTATTATTTTATTGTAATAAAAAATTGTTATACCAATTTTATATTAGTTATTTTCAATAAATATTTGAATATATATATATATATATATATACATTAATTTTAATGTTGTTACTTACTATTAATTTATTTTTTCTATTTTAAAAATTATAACATAATATTTAAATATAGAAATAACTTATGATATAAAATATATCAACCGATTTAATATATAATTTATTTTATCTGGACTATTTAATATATACTACATATAAGATAATACATATCTTTAATAGTTATATGCAATTTTTTATATAATCATATTCTCCTCTACCAATAAGTAAAAGCGGATTATGACTATTAAACTAGAACGTAATGCTTCTATAGTATACTGTTTATGTTGCATACAACTTCCGCTTTAGTATAAATACTTCTAAATGGGTTCTAAATGGGGCGTCTATGTAGATTATAAACCTAAATTAGTTAACAAAAAAAAAGAATATAAACCTAAATTGCAAAATACCTCCAAGATTTAGGTTTATATTTTATTTATTTATTGTTCATCATGTGAAAATAATTAACTTTTAGGGTTTATTTTGCAAATTTTCTTAGTTTTTGGTTTCACCTACGGTATTTTGCAACGCACACTTCACTGACCAGCAACACTTAAGCTTCCATTACTAGATCTGAATTTGTTTTCTCCTTTTCGAAATTTTTCAGATCATCCATGTCGTCTTCTGATTTCGATGGAATCATCTTGGGAATGGGAAACCCACTCCTCAGCGTTTCTGTCGTTGTCGACCAAGAGTTTCTCAACAAGTAATTTACTCAGATCCGTTTTTTTTTTCTTTTAAGTTCATACCTAAAACGGTGCGTTTCTTTGCGATCTGAAAATTTCTTCAAAAATAATGTATATTATGGAAGATTTTGTATATTATTTTGATTGCATTTTGAGTGTAATTTTTACTATTTATATATACTTCCTAAAAACAAAATAAAAAACAAAATATATATGTATAAGATGTCTCTCGGTAAAATAATAATACTTCCTACAAGATCAAGAAACAAGTGAAACCCACTTGAAGATCTAAAAAGACTCATTACAAGACTTAACTACATTGTTAATACCAATGAAAAGATTACAACATAAAATAGCCGGATAAAGCCAAGTAAGGTTGAATCCAGGACTATGACATCCACCAAAGAAATTAAAATAAAATACAAATAATTATCAAAAGATCAATAATGAAAATTCTTTCGACAAGATCAATAATGAAGACTCAGTTATAAATAACCATATTTGGGTTCACAAGGAACAGTCGAGCTTTCTCACAATCACCTCTCTCTATAAAAATTCTCTAAATTTCTACAAGTTTAGTTTTTGTAATCTTTAAGTTTTATTTACAAAAAAAAATTAATTTTTTAAAAAATCAATGAAATTCAAAAGGTTTAATCATATTACACCTTTATTTTTCTTCAAGTATATTTAAATAAATTTTGTATTTATGTATTAAACAATAAAAAGTAAACTTAATTAAGAGAACTAAACAACTGGTATAAGATAAAAGATCTTAAAAGAATTTTCAACAAATCTTTCTTGAAGGGTTTCGAAACAAAAGCTTTTATCCCTATCTAATTAAACATTTCTACAAAAATCTTTCCTTTATGAAAAGACATTATTGTTGTCGGTGTTCCAGGTTGCAAGTTCTATTACGAGGTCGTAAGTCTGTTGGATATTCCCGACTATGTCAAGAAAGAATGGGTAGAATCTGTTTAGCATGTGTTTAATCCTAAATTAAACCATGGCTTCGTCGTTTAGAAAACTCTTTAAGCCAAAACGTGCTTCTACTTCTGTATCACATACAACAATTAGTTCAAGAGAAATTATGACAAAATTAACATCATTTAATCAAGATATAACAAATTATCAATTACCTCATATTAATCGCAAAAATATTTATCAAATCGAAACATTTGACTTTAGAACCGCATATTCAATAAAAGAACATGAACAAACTTTACCTCTCCAAAACAAATTTGAAGAAGTAAAATTATTGTCCTCACTTGCCTTAGATAAATACAAACAATTTTTTAATTATTTACATTTTGGACTAATACAAATAGCAATCAAACCATTATCAAAAACTGGTATAAATTCTCCAATATCAAAAACTGGTATAAATTCTCCAATATTAAATGTTATTAAGAGACAATATTTTATTTAAATTTAAAGATTCATTATTAGAAACAATTCAATCTAATCTATGCAGTGGAGCAATATATTTTAATTTTGCTCCTAATTATCAAATAAGTCTTCATGATCTAACAATACTCAACATTTTAGTATTAAATATTCATCTACCTGAAATTAAACTTCAAAACGAAAGATAAGACCATTTACTACTTTATAGAATCTATATTAAATAATCAACTTCTGAATTTAACCCAATATGCTTATTACAAGATGATAAACGAGAAACAACAATCATAGTATTCCATATCATATGGAAAATGGGATGAAATAACAATACTTGATCAATAAAAAATTGAAATAACCCAACCATAGAATTTTGAAAAAAAAATATATCAAGAATAATCGAAGAATGAGACGGAAAAATATTATTACAATTTGGATCATATAGAGAGCCACTTCCACCACAAATTAGTTCATACCACTCGAGAGCTTCTTTTTTTTACTTTCGTACTGATCAATCCAGTGTCAGTCTAGATACGGAAAGCGTGAATCAAAATTTTAAACAAGACAATTAAATTAAATTTAAAGCTCATATTGTTGAACCGGATCAAACTTTATATCCAACATCTATCACGCCATTAGAATTTAAATCTATAAGTGTTATATTAAAAGAATATGAGGTTGGAAGGTGTGAATATATAGTGAAATTCTTGAAGGAACTAGATGTGGATACATTGCAGGTGCATAAGGGAAAGATGAGACCGAGGGGAGTAACGAGCAAAAGGGAGGTATTAATATCTTGGATTCGGCCGACTGATGATTGTGTTAAAGTTAATACGGATGGCGCCTCGCGGGGTTTAACGCATAGAGCTTCGGCTGATGGGGTGATTAGGGATAATACTGGTGCTTGGAAAGGGGGTTTTACGCTTCATATAGGCATTTGTTCTGCAGTGTTATCAGAATTATGGGGTGTGTACTATGGTCTTTCGTTAGCTTGGGATAAAGGATTTCGGAAGGTGATTTGTGAAATTGACTCAAGTGTGGTGGTGGATTTACTGAACACATAGGTGGATAATTTTCATCCTCCGTCTTTCCTGATAGATTTGTGCCGTGGATTCATTTCTAGAAATTGGTTGGTTAAGTTCGTGCATATATATCGTGAAGCGAACATAGTAGCTGATGCTTTAGCTTATTTGAGTTTTTCTTTACCATTGTGATTTCAGAGTTTGGATAGTGTTCTAGAGTCTATTCTTTTTTTGTATTTGAACGATTTATCAGAGTCTGGGATTTCCATATCCATTGTAGTTTGATTTTGTAATGTTGAGTAATAAAGTATAGGGTATCACCTTATCTCTACCAAAAAAGATATGAAATTAATAAACAATATATAAGAGAAGACTTCTATTTAAAAGAAAATGAAGAAAAACGTATATAGTACTTCAAAAAATTTTCTAAAAAACAAACTATATAATTTAGAGAAAATGATATGATTATATGAAACTAAAACAAACAGATATTCCATTTTTCATATGGTTTGAAACATATTCGATCAAACATACTATCAACTACCCATTTAAAAACAAGAGTAAAACAATTAACATAAGTTCATCATTAAGTCAAGTATGGGAATTAGTAGATGGAAATAAAACTAAATTAATACATCCACCTTTAAGAGATTTATAAATAAATACATCAAATAGACAAATTATACATACTCCTTTTAAAACATGAGCGAATAAAGATGATAAAGAACATGTTATAATACAAGATATTAAATCATTATGTCAAAGTCAATTATAACCGACCATCTCATGACAAGTACATAGTATAGAAAATTAATTAAATAACAAAAAACAATAAATTAGAACAATATAATCAAATCAATCAACATCCATTTTTATCATTTATTCCATCTATCTTCAAACTTATAACTAGTCAAATTAAATTTGAAGAAGGTGAAATTCTAAAAACATAGTTAACAAACTAGAAAATTTAGACAAATGCAAAGGAATTAATATAATAAACGTCTATACAATCAGAAAATGAAGATCAAGAAATTAATAGGATTAAAAATAAAATTATGAGATCTAATAAACCATATTATCCAAGACATACTCAACCAGACTTATTATTTGAAGAACACCATAAATATTCTAACAACATGTATACCAGACACGAGATATATGAATGGAATATTGATGGACGTTCCGAGTATGAAATAATGAATGTATTACAAGAAATAAAAATGAAAAAAGTAACTTATAAAGCAACAAATATTAATTTCACTGATAAGCAAGCATGTGTCATATTAGTAAATAGAATTTACGGGATTTTAAATGGTACAAAGATATCTTTATAACCAATATAGTTAGAAAGTAACAAAATAGTGAAAACCAATTTAAGATGTCCAACTCTTTGAGATTTTAAATGGTACAAAGATATCTTTATAACCAATATATTTCAACGAAATGATTGTAATCATTATTTTTTGAAAGAACGGTTTATCGCAAGATTACCGACCTTTTTCTCCGAAAGAGTAATCAATAAATTAAAAGAAATTTTCGGGGGACGATCTATTCCTTGGAACACAATTACATATGATCAATTATTTGCATTTGTTAAAAAAAAAAAGGATTATCTATATGTCAAGAACATAAAAATAAAAAACAAAATTATAAATTTAAATTTAAAGCAATCATGGTTCATTATGTGAACAATATGGATACGATAAATTTAGTCCACCATTTAGAATAAAACGATTAAATTATAGGCATAAAAAATCTAACCACATAAAGTACTACAAAAGCAATAATAGAAATTCTCATAAAAACCAACTAATGAATATTATGCAAAAAAATCAAAATTATTATAAAAAAAAATTAATTCAACAAATAAGAAAAAATAATATGTTTGAATTGTAAACGACCCGGACATAGGTTAACTGAATAGAAAAAGAAAATAAATGAAATATTCAAAGATCAACCGGATATTCAAACAAAATTAACTAAATTATTAATATCAGAGTCTGAGCTATCAAAAGAATATAATAGTAATTATTCGATAAACAAAATTGAAAATTCAAGTGATTCTTCTAAAGAATCACAAGAATTATCAGATAACTTATTTAATTGTAAATTAATTAATGTAATAACAAGAAATGATGATTAAAAAATTCTTATTAGATTAATATAATTAAATCATTCAACATCCATTTTCATCAATTACTCCACCTATCTTCAAACCTATAACTAGGTAGGTTAAATTTGCCAAAATGAAATTTTAAAAACGATTGCCAACAAAATATAAAATTTAAAAAAGGGCAAAGGAATTAATATTATAGGTGAAAACGATAATGACTCTATTCAAACAACTATACAATCGGAAAATGAAGATCAAGAAATTAATAGAATTAAAAATAAAACGATGAGATTTAATAAACCGTATTATCCAAGACATACTCCACCATATTTATTATTTGAAGAATATCATAAATATTCTGACAATGTATATGTCGGACACGGAATATACGAATGGAATATTGATGGACGTTTTGAGTATGAAATAATGAATGTATTACAAGAAATGGGAATATAAAGCAACAAATACTAATTTTACTGATAACCAAACATGTGTCATGTTAGTAACGAGATTTACGAGTGCACTAAAATATTGGTGGGATAACTCACTAGATATACCTACTCAAGATTATATAATTAATCATGTTGAAATAATAACAACAGAAGATGGTTTTATAATATAAAAGAAAAACAAAATGTTGTAGAAGTATTAATCCACACTTTAATGATGCATTTTATTGGAAATCCAGCTGAAGAATTAGAAAGTAAAAAAATAGTTCTAACCAATTTAAGATGTCCAATTTTAGGAGATTTTAAATGGTACGAAAATATCTTTGTAACCAATATATTTCAATGTAACGATTGTAATCAATCTTTTTTGAAAGAGCGGTTTATCTCAGGATTACCGTCCTTTTTTGCGGAAAGAATAATCAATAAATTAAAAGAAATTTCCGGGGGACAACATATTCTTTGGAACACAATTACATATGGTCAATTATTTTGCATTTGTTAAGAAAGAAGGATTATCTATATGTCAAGAACATAAAGATAAAAAACGAAATGATAAATTTAAATTTAGAGTAACCAAGGGTTCATTCTGTGAAAAATATGGATACGAAAAATTTAATCCACCATCTAGAATAAAACGATTAAATCATAGGCATAAAAAATCTAACCATCGAAAGTATTACAATAACAATAAAAATTCCCATAAAAAACCAACAAATGAATATTATGCAAAAAATAGGATTTATTCAAAAAAACAACAAAAAATTTAATTCATCAAGTAAGCAAAAAATAGTATGTTGGAATTGTAAACGACGAGGACATAGATCAACCAGATATTCAAGAAAACTTAACCAAATTATTAATATCAGAATCTGAATTATCAGAAGAATTTGATAGTAATTATTCAATAAACGAAATTGAAAATTCAAGTGATTCTTTGGAAGAATCACAAGAATTGTCAGATAACTTATGTAATTGTAAGTTAATTAATGTAATCACGCGAGACAATGATTAAAAATTCTTATTAGATATAATAGATAAAATAGATTATCACGAAATTAAAAAAGAATATTTACTCAAATTAAAAGACATACCACAACCATTTAGCCCTAATAAAATATTTGAAAAATATCCAACACAAAATCTATTTAAACAAGTATCAGCAGGAGAATTACAAAGTGAAGTTAAGCAAATAAAATCACAAATTTAGAAATTACAATCAATTATTAATCAACAAGAACTTAAACAATTACAGATAGATGCAAGATTATCATTAACTGATATAAAAAATAATTCTCAAACATCATCTAGTAATCCAGAAAATAAAAATGAAATAGAACAAGAAGATAATGATTACATCCAAATAATAAATAAAATTAATTATCAAAAAATGGTACACAAACATTACTTTGCATATAGGTCATGATTTCAAAATAAACATAACTGCATTAGTGGATACCGGTGCAGATTATAATTGTATCCCTGAAGGAGTCATACCAACTAAATATTATGAAAAAACTACTAAAAGATTAGGCGGACTAATGTTAGCAATCTAAAAATACAATATAAATTATCATGTGCAAAAATATGTAATCAATGATATTGTTTTAAAAAACCAATTTATTTTAGTTAAAAACTTAACACAAGAAGTAATATTAGGAACTACACTTTTTACACAAATATACCCAATCAAAGTAACAGATTTAGGTGTAACAACAAAAGTAGTAGATCAAAAATACTATTAAAATTTTTATCACCAATAAAAACAAAAGAAATTTTTATTCTTCAATAAAATACTATACAAAAAACAATTAATCTAATAAAAAGAAAACAAAATCATATTCAACATTTACAAGAAGAAATAACTTATAAAAAATAGAGGAACAACTTAAAACTACATATATACAAGAAAAAATAAAATCAATTGAAAATGATTTATTAAATTAAATATGTTCGTATTTACCTAATGCATTTTGGGAAAGAAAAAAACATACTCTTGAACTCCCAAATATAAAAGAATTTAGCGAGAAAAATACAACAACTAAAGCAAGACCCATTCAAATGAACAAAGAATTATTAGAACATTGTAAACAAAAAATAAATGAATTACTAAACAAAAAAATTAATAAGACCATCAAAATCACCTTGGAGTTAATCAACTTTTTATGTTAATAATCAAGCAAAGAAAGAACGTGGAGTACCACGATTAATAATTAATTATAAACCTCTTAATGATATTAAGTATTACAATGGATTAGATATCCAATACCAAGTAAAAGAGATTTATTGAAAAGATTATATAATGCAAAGATATATTCAAAATTCGATATGAAAAGTGGATTTTGAAAAATTCAAATAGCCGAAAAAGATCAATATAAAACAGCATTTACAGTACCATTTGGACATTACGAATGGAACGCAATGCCTTCTGGACTTAAAAATGCACCTTCTGAATTTCAGCACATAATGAATGATATGTTTAACAATTATTCAAAATTCACAATAGTCTACATAGATGATACTATGTACTTCTTTATTCAACATCAATAGACCAACATATTAATCATTTACACACATTTTTAAATATAGTTAAAAAAACATGGATTAGTAGTGTCCGCCAAAAGGATGTCACTATTCCAAACTAAAATAAGAATTTTAGGACATAATATTTATCAAGAAACTATCACCTCTATTTCAATATCAATAGAATCTGCATCGAAATTTCCAGATGAATTAAGAGAAAAAACAAAACTTCAAAGATTTTTAAGATATCTAAATTAGATTTCAGACTTCCTACCAAATCTTAGAAAAACTATACAACCTCTATTCTAAAGGCTTCAAAAAAATCCAAAACAATGGACTACTCAACATACTCAACTAGTACAACAAATTAAATAATAAGTCAAATCTCTTCCTTGTTTAATAATACCAAACCCCGAAGCATATATGATAGTAGAAACGGATGCTTCAGAATTAGGATTCGGAGGAATCTTAAAACAAAAATTATTTGACA
This sequence comes from Iberis pinnata, assembly GCA_900406425.1. Taxonomy (NCBI): domain Eukaryota; kingdom Viridiplantae; phylum Streptophyta; class Magnoliopsida; order Brassicales; family Brassicaceae; genus Iberis; species Iberis pinnata. The sequence continues at coordinate 10,004 of OVBE01003041.1, read as the reverse complement.
CTAGTACATAGTCAATAGTTAGATATCATTCAGGAGTATGGTTAGGACCTCGAAAAAATTATTCAACTGTTAAAAAAGAAGTTATGTCTATAGTCAATTGCATTTCCAAATTTCAAGATGATCCAATCAATAAAAAATTCTTACTAAGAGTTGACTATAAGTCAGCTAAAGAAATTTTAAAGAAAGATATTAAAATTCTAGTTTCAAAACAAATTTTTGCTAGATGGCAAGCAATTCTTTCAGTTTTTGAATTTTGATATTCAATACATTAAAGGTGAAAATAATTATTTACCTGATTTTCTAACAAGAGAATATTTGTAGGGGAAAAACACAGATATTCAAAACGATATTCAAGATGACTGATCAAAAATCAAAGAAACCAATAAAATCATTGGATTATATCAAGATCCAACCACATCTACAAGGGAAACCCTTATCTATTCAAAACCAATACTCAGCTCTTGCTGAATTTCCACCATTATCTTATTCAAAAGCCGTAACTACTGATAAAGGCCAAACTTCAACCACTACCCAAGAATCACTAGCCAAATCAACCTATTTCCTTAAACCATATCAACAACACCTTATGACCACTCATTATATAGAACCAATAAAACTCAAAGAACTTCAACAATTTGTCAACCGAACATTTTATCAAGATGTCATTTACCTCACTGATAATGTAACCAAAAACAGAACCTATTACGAGTATATTCTGGTAGACTCTCAATCTATCGAAGTTACTCATTGTCCAGATAAAACCAATCCAAACCTTATCTCCTATTCAACATGTAAAATACTTCGCATAGCTTCTATCCAAGATATTGGTCTTTTACATCTCCATATATCAAGACCTTTCTCCCAACCAGGTATCCAGTTCCTGGCACTCTTACACAGATTACCAAAACACTTGGTTTCGCTTTCTTTACCTACGTCTTTTTGACCATTCTTGGTTCATATCCTTAGGACTCAGATTCCGTAAACACGTACCCGGATGGTTCAATGAATGGTGGCATTGGTTTGGACCAATTGACAAATTTATCCCCCAGAAGTTATCAAAACCTCTTACCCATATTATGTCAAATATCTCACCAACAAAGCCATAGGGCCATATCAAAAAATTATATTTCATGTCGACATGGGTATACCATGGATATGTTCATGGCATTTTAACCTCATCATTGCTTTACCTGATATGCCATATTCCCTAGTTAAAGAATATAGAGTTAAATGGTGGGATAAATACAATCTCGACCGTTGCTCTCTATCCAATATTCAAAAACTTTTCCAAACTGATCGTCGTGACCGATTAATGGTCAAATCCGTATCCAAATATATTCCTTTGTTACTTCCTAGCCAACTTACTCAACAACCACCAACTGCTATTCCTCAAAAACCACCAAGCTCATCAAAATCAACAGGCTCTGCTTCTTCGCAGAAGGATAAGAAAATAGCCAAATTAAAAGAGGCTCTCAAGACTTTGAGTCAAGAACTACTTCACGTTAGTTCTGACAAAGATAATGACAGCATTAATCAAGACGACAAAGAATACCGCTTTGGCGGTCCACTATCTCAAGATCCATATGAATTCTAAATACGTATTGTAAAATATATATATATATATATATATAAACAAAAAAACAAAAAAAAATTTGAGTCACTCTCAAGGTCGATATTCCAGGCAGCAAGTCCTACGTGCAGGCAGTAAGACCGTTGGTAAGTCACATTTGTGGGAAAAAAAGTTAATAGTATGTATATAAATTTCTACAAAAAAATAATGTATATTCTGATAGATTATGTATATTATTTTGATTGTAAGTGTAAAACTACTTATATAATGTCTGGATACAAAATAAAATACAAAATATATATGTTTCTCTGTATAAGATGTACTCTCGGAAAATAAACGACTTCCGATCAAGAAACAAGTGGGATCCACTAGAAGACCCACAAGGACTTACTACAAGACCTACTACCTACCATGTCTCACCAATAATAAGATTACAACAAAAGAAGCCTATCAAAGCCAACAAGAATGGACCCAAGACTTTAACATCTACCAATCAAACAAAAAAGCAGATAAAAACTTATCACAAAATCAATAATGAAGATTTCTTTTACAAGATCAATAATGAAGACTCTCCTATAAATACCCACATTTGGGTTCACAACAAGGACACAAACATTCTCACAATCACTTCTCTCTCTAAAAAAGCTCTCTCAAATTTCTAAAAGTCTAGTTTTTTGTAACCTTTAAATTTTATTTACAAAACTTTGTATTTTTATTAAAATCAAAAAGTTTAGTCATATGACATCTTTAGTTTTCTTCAAATATACTTCAATAAATTTTGTATTTCTATATAAACAATAAAAAGTAAAAAATATAATAAGTAGAATTATCAACTGGTATCAGAGCAATTTTTTATACTACTTATTATATTTTTTACTTTTTATTGATCTTGTGATAAGTTTTTATCTTTTGCTTTTTTGTTTGATTGGTAGATGTTAAAGTCTTGGGTCCATTCTTGTTGGCTTTGATAGGCTTCTTTTGTTGTAATATGATTATTGGTGAGACATGGTAGGTAGTAGGTCTTGTAGTAGGTCTTTGTGGGTCTTCTAGTGGGTCCCACTTGTTTTTTGATCGGAAGTCATTTATTTTCCGAGAGTACATCTTATACAGAAATACAGATATACTCTGTATTTTATTTTGTATCTAGACATTATATAAGTAGTTTTACACTTACAATCAAAATAATATACAAAGTCTATCAGAATATACATTATTTTTTTGTAGAAAATAATATACTATACTATTAACTTTTTTTACACAAAGGTGACTAACCAACGGTCTTACTGCCTGCACATAGGACTTGCTGCCTGGAATATCGATCTTGAGAGTGACTCGAAATTTTTTTTGTTTTTTATTTAATTTTTTAATTTTTAATTTTTTAATTATATATATATATATATATATATATATATATATTACAATACGTATTTAGAATTCATATAGATCTTAAGAGAGTGGACCGCCAAAGCGGTATTCTTTGTCGTCTTGATTAATGTTGTCATTATCTTCGTCAGAACTAACGTGAAGTAGTTCTTGACTCAAAGTCTTGAGAGACTCTTTTAATTTGGCTCTTTTCTTATCCTTCTACGAAGAAGCAGAGCCTGTTGATTTAGATGGGCTTGGTGGTTTTTGAGAAGTAGGAGTTGGTGGTTTTTGAGAAATAGGAGTCGGTGGTTGTTGAGTAAGTTGGCTAGGAAGTAACAAAGGAATAGATTTGGATACGAATTTGACCATTAATTGGTCACGGTGATCAGTTGGAAAAGTTTTGGAATATTGGATAGAGAGCAACTAGCGAGATTGTATTTATCCCACCATTTAACTCTATATTCTTTGACAAAAGAATATGGCATATCATGTAAAGCAATGACGAAGTTAAAATGCCATGAACATATCCATGGTATACCCATGTCGGCATGAAATATAATTTTTTGATATGGCCCTATGGCTTTCTTGGTGAGATATTTGATATAATATGGGTAAGAGATTTTGATAATTTCTGGGGATAAATTTGGTCTATTGGTCCAAACCAATGCCACCATTCATTGAACCATTCGTGTACGTGTTTAGGGAATTTGGGGTCTAAGGATATGAACCAAGAATGGTCAAAAGGACGTAGGTAAAGAAAGCGAAACCAAGCGTTTTGGTAATCTGTCTAAGAGTAGCCAGGAACTGGACATCTTGGTTGGGAGAAAGGTCTTGATGTATGGAGATGTAAAATATCAAGACCTTAGATAGAAGCTATCCGAAGTATTTTACATGTTGAGTAGGAGATAAAGTTGGATTGGTTTTATCTGGATAATGAGTAACTTCGACAGATTGAGAGTCTACCAGAATATACTCGTAATAGGTTCTGTTTTTGGTTACATTATCAGTGAGGTAAATGGCATCTTGATAAAATGTCCGATTGCCAAATTGTTGAAGTTCTTTGAGTTTTATTGGTTCTATATAATGAATGGTCATAATGTGTTGTTGATATGGTTTAAGGAAATAATTTGATTTGGCTAATGGTTCTTGGGTAGTGGTTGAAGTTTGGCATTTATCAGTAGTTACGGCTTTTGAATAGGATAATGGTGGAAATTCAGCAAGAGCTAAGTATTGGTTTTGAATAGATAAGGGTTTCTCTTGTAGATGTGGTTGGTTCTTTATATAATCCAATGATGTCTTTGGTTTCTTTGATTTTTGATTAGTCATCTTGAATATCGTTTTGAATATCAGTATTTTTTTCCTGCAGATATTCTCTTGTTAGAAAATCAGGTAAAAAATTATTTTCGCCTTTAATGTATTGAATATCAAAATAAAAAACCGAAAGAATTGCTTGCCATCTAGCAAAAATCTGTTTTGAAACTAGATTTTTATCATCTTTCTTTAAAATTTCTTTAGCTGACTTATAATCAACTCTTAGTAAGAATTTTTTATTGATTAGATCATCTTGAAATTTGGATATGCAATTGACTATAGACATAACTTCTTTTTTTAACAGTTGAATAATTTTTCTGAGGTCCTACCCATACTCATGAATGATATCTAACTATTGACTATGTACTAGTGTCAGATAATTTTTGTTTTAAGATTCCTCTTAATCCTATTTCTGAAGCATCAGTTTCTACTATCATATGTGCTTCGGGATTTAGTATTGTTAAACAAGGAAGATATTTGACTTTTTGTTTAATTTGTTGTACTATTTGAGTATGATGAGTAGTCCATGGTTTTGGATTTTTTTTAAGCCTTTGGAATAGAGGTTGTATAGTTTTTCTAAGATTTGGTAAAAATTCTGAAACATAATTTAGATATCTTAAAAATCTTTGAAGTTGTGTTTTTTCTCTTAATTCATCTGGAAATTTAGATGCAAATTCTATTGATCTTGAAATAGGCTAATAGGGGTGATAGTTCCTTGATAAATATTATATCCTAAAAATCTTATTTTAGTTTAGAATAGTGACATCTTATTTGCGGATACTACTAATCCATGTTTTCTTAACTATATTTAAAAATGTGTGTAAATGATTAATATGTTGGTCTATTGATGTTGAATAAACAAATACATCATCTATGTAGACTATTGTGAATTTTAAATAATTGTTAAATATATCATTCATTATATGTTGAAATTCAAAAGGTGCATTTTTAAGTCCAAAATGCAATAAGTTCCATTCGTAATGTCCAAATGGTACTGTAAATGTTGTTTTATATTTATCTTTTTCGGCTATTTGAATTTGCCAAAAGCCACTTTTCATATCGAATTTTGAATATATCTTTGCATTATATAATATTTTCAATAAATCTCTTTTATTTGATATTGGATATCTAATCCATTGTAGTACGTCATTAAGAGGTTTATAATTAATTATTAATCGTGGTACTCCACGTTCTTTCTCTGCTTGATTATTAACATAAAAAGTTGAACAACTCCAAGGTGATTTTGATGGTCTTATCAATTTTTTGTTTAGTGATTCATTTATTTCTTGTTTACAATGTTCTAATAATTCTTTGTTCATTTGAATGGGTCTTGCTTTAGTTGGTATATTTCTCTCGCTAAATTCTTTTATATATGGGAGTTCAACAGTATGTTTTTTCTTTCCCAAAATGCATTAGGTAAACATGAACATATTTGATTTAATAAATCATTTTCAACTGATTTTATTTTTTCTTGTATATATGTTGTTTTAAGTTGTTCCTCTATTTTTTATAAGTTATTTCTTCTTGTAAATGTTGAATATGATTTTGTTTTCCTTTTATTAGATTAACTTTGATTTTACCCGCACTATGTGCGGGATTATGAATTTTAAAAAATATATAATATTTAATATTAAATATATAGTTATAAAATTATTCAGACATTATATACTATCAGAGATGATATATACATTAGTTGAGTAACATTATAATTATTATAATTGTAAAAATGTTTATTGTGTGAATTTTGGTTAACAAAAGTAATGAGATGTAGAATATTATTTATGTTAATATATATGTAAATAAGTTCAAAATTTATAGTTTTCATGCATAAGGTAAATACATATATCCTACGTTATTCAGGTAAACTACATAACTTGTTATGTTAAGATTTATATTATAATTTTTTATTTTTTATGACCCTAGTATCCGGAGCCTCGAAGGACTCCGACTAGGCCCAAAGCGCGCGCAGTCGCCAAGGGTATTCAGGAGGGCCGCCAATTTATATTATAAATTACATAGTACTTAATATCAATGGTTCCATTTAATTTAGAAGAATACAGTTTTAACAAATACTTAAAACAACTTATTAAATATTTCTTACTTCAAATTAAAGATATTGATATCTCATCAACAAAGAATCATGAATTTAAAAGAATTGTTATAAAAAAAAAAAACTAACTTTAACCAATTTGCTTCATATTTAATTAACAAAATTCATATATGATTGATATATACTATAATTAAATTTTATTGTGTTTGGTGACGATTTCTTAATTTGAATTTTTGGATTGAACAGCATAAAAAACTATGAAGGTTCATGTTTTTATGGATTATTTTTTATATTTTTGGTGTTTCCTTTATTTTTTAGAATTATCATATAAATAATTTTAAATATATATAATTAGAAATAAAAATTCCATGTGTTTAGGATTTATATATATATATATATATATAGTATTTTAAAAAGAAGTTCCATGTTTTTAGGTGAAATATAATTTGTCTACATTACCCTTAATGAAAATTTTAAATTGTATTAAAAACCAATAACATTATATGTAAATTTCTACAAAACAAATGTTTTTCTTATATGAATGTTTCCCAATTAATAATATAGATTTTTTTTTATAGTATTTTGTTAAAGATTAAGAATTTCTTTTGTTTTCATTGGTGATAAAAATTTGAATAGTAATTTTGATCCTACTACTTTTGTTTTTACACCTACTTCTGTTACTTTGAATGGGTATACTTGTGTAAAAAATGGAGTTCCTAATATTATTTCTTGTGTTAAGTTTTTAACTAAAATAAATTGGTTTCTAAAACAATATCCTTGATTACATATTTTTGCACAGGTAATTTTATTGTACTTTTAGATTGCTACCATTAGCTCCGCTTAATCTTTTAGTAGTTTTTTCATAATATTTAGTTGGTATGACTCCTTCACGGATACAGTTATAATGTGCACCGGTATCTATTAATGCAGTTATGTTTATTTTGAAATCATGACCTATATGCAAAGTAATGTTTGTGCACCATTTTTATAATTAATTTTATTTATTATTTGAATGTAATCATTATCTTCTTGTTTTATTTCATTTTTATTTTCTGGATTACTAGATGATGCTTGAAAAATATTTTTTATTTTAATTAATAATAATCTTGTATCTATCTGTAATTGCTTAAGTTCTTGTTGATTAATAATTTATTGTAATTCCTTAATTTGTGATTTTATTTGCTTAACTTCACTTTTGTAATTCTCCTGTTGATACTTGTTTAAATAGATTTTGTGTTGGATATTTTTAAATATTTTATTAAGATTAAATGGTTGTGGTGAAGAGAACTGATCTTTTTGACTTCTTATGTCTTTTAATTTGAGTAAATATTCTTTTTTAATTTCAGGATTATCTATTTTATCTATTATATCTACTAAGAATTCGTTATCATTGTCTCGCATGATTATATTAATTAACTTACAATTACATAAGTTTCCGACAATTCTTGTGATTCTTCAGAAGAATCACTTGAATTTTCAATTTCGTTTATTGAATAATTACTATCAGATTCTTCTGATAATTTAGATTCTGATTTTAATAATTTGGTTATTTTTCTTGAATATCGGGTTGATCTTCGAATATTTCATTTATTTTCTTTTTCATTTTACATTCAGTTGACCTATGTCATGGTCGTTTACAATTCCAACATACTATTTTTTGCTTACTTGCTGAATTAAATTTTTTGTTGTTTTTTGAATAATTCCCATTTTTTGCATAATATTCATTTGTTGGTTTTTTATGGGAATTTCTATTGTTATTGTAATACTTTCGATGGTTAGATTTTTTATGCCTATAATTTAATCGTTTTATTCTAGAGGGTGGATTAAATTTTTGTATCCATATTGTTCACATAATGAACCAAAGTTACTCTAAATATAAATTTATCATTTCGTTTTTTATCTTTATGTTCTTAACATATAGAGAATCCTTCTTTTTTAACAAATGCAAATAATTGACCATATGTAATTGTGTTTTAAGTAATAGGTTGTCCCCCGAAAATTTCTTTTAATTTATTGATTACTCTTTCTGCAAAAAGAATGGTAATCCTGAGATAAACCGCTCTTTTCAAAAAGATTGATTACAATCGTTACGTTAAAATATATTGATTACAAATATATCTTTGTACCATTTAAAATCTCCTAAAGTTTGACATCTTAAATTGGTTAGAACTATTTTTTTACTTTCTAATTCTTCAGCTGGATTTCCAATAAAATGCATTATTAAAGTGTGGATTAATATTTCTACAGCGTTTTGTTTTTCTTTTTCTATTATAAAACCATCTTCATCTTTTGTTCTTATTATTTCAACATAATTAATTATATAATCTTGAGTAAGTATATCTAGTGAGTTACCCCACCAATATTTTAGTGCACCCGCTAAATCCCGTTACTAACATGACATATGCTTGTTTATCAGTAAAATTAGTATCTGTTGTTTTATATGCTACAGCTGTCATTCCCATTTCTTGTAATACATTCATTATTTCATACTCATAATGTCCATCAATATTCCATTTGTATATTCCGTGTCTGGTATATTTGTTGTTAGAATATTTATGATGTTCTTCAAATAATAAATCTGGTGGAGTATGTCTTGAATAATACGGTTTATTAGATCTCATCGTTTTATTTTTAATTCTATTAATTTCTTGATTTTCATTTTCTGATTATATAGATGTTTGAATAGAGTCATTAACGTTTTCATCTATAATATTAATTCATTTGTCTTTTTCTAATTTTATAGTTTGTTGGCAATCGTTTTTAAAATTTCATTTTCAGCAAAGTTAACCTGCCTAGTTATATGTTTGAAGATAGGTGGACTAATGGATAAAAATGGATGTTGATTGATTTGATATATTGATCTAATTTATTATATTCACTATTTAATTTACGGTCTATACTATCTACTTGTCGGGATATGGTGTGTAATAATTGACTTTGATAATTATTTTGTTGATATAGTGATTTAATATCTTGAATTATAACATGTTTTTTATCATCTTTATTGGCTCCGATTTTAAAAGGTGATATTACTCAGATTTAATGCATTTTAGTAGGCATTTATGCCTGCTAAACTTGTATTATCTGAGCATTTTCTTTGTAAAACTGGATTTTTCTAGACTTTCAGGTGTTCGGATCTTTTTTGGAATAAACGTGCTGAATTGATGCATTTTCGGATGGAATATGGCTTTATGAAGAAACGAAGAGTCGATCTGGGATTAGATCGATGAAAAATGAAGATTTGAAGCCAAAACCAATGCAGACCGATCGATCCGTCTATGGACCGATCGGTCCGAATTTACGAAGAAACAGACACTTTTGGACCGATCGATCCGTCTATGGACCGATCGATCCGAAAGTTGTCCGGAGAAAGAGACCGATCGGTCGGTCCATGGACCGATCGGTCCGAGTGCCTGCGAAGATTTAGCAATTTTCCTGTTTTTACACACCAAGTCCTCACACTATAAAAAGCCTTTTGGCTTAGGTTTTCGTTATCTTAAATTTTATTTCTGCAAACTTTTGAGAGCTTTACTGGGAGATTGAATCCTGAATCTGTATTTGNGAGAGCTTTACTGGGAGATTGAATCCTGAATCTGTATTTGGAGAAGAATTCTTGAACCCAATTTAATATATCTTTTATTTCTATTTCATTCTATGTGTTCTTCTCAGATTTTGATTTGTGTTTTCATTGATATGTCTGAGTAGTTC
>OVBE01003040.1:0-28255 GCA_900406425.1 Iberis pinnata | reverse complement strand
TGAGGATGGGATAGGGTAGTGTTGTTTCCTTGTTCCTCCTAAGTGTCTAAGCTTTATCGTTTAATAAATCCCTTCTGTTTCATTGTGCTTAATGCTCATTTCGACCTGACCGTTGAAATCCGAACTTAGGGATTTCAACACCCGAAAAGTGTTCAATGAAATGTCTGTTCAAGGTGATTTCAGAGATTTGCACATCATAGCCTATTTTAGGGTGCTTATTGGCTTAGGTAGATTGGTTCATAGTGCCTATTAGGTAGAATTCCGTTAACAAAAGTTAGGTCTGGATACTACCTAGTTTGAGGTCATCTGTCAAGGAATTGGATTTGATTGCTTTTGAATCTATCGTCTAGGGATAGCTCTTGTTTGAAGTATGTTAGACACTTAGGAAGTTTGAGGAGGAACAAACTACCCAATTACCCCATCAGGGACCCTTTCTTTGATTGCATCTTTTACCCATTTTAATTCCTCTGTTTTTTTTTTCACTTGCTATTTACCTTTTACTTATGCATGTTTATCTTTTTTTCTGTTTTAGTTTTCTGTATGTTTTGTTTTCTTAGGACTTGTTAGTAAACCCCCTCTTTATTGCTTGGCTTGACTTAATATAATTATTGCATATAGATTGTTAGGATCACACATGATTGGATTAACAACTCATCTATACTACAATGATATGCATGTATAATGGGGACTGATACATATAAATACATTTTATCAGAATTCCTTGTGACAAGAACCTTGTTGAGATCAATTCTCGATTTCAAAGAAGAAACGGCAGCCACGTTTGAGATCAGTAACCTTGGAAAACTAAAATATTACCTTGGCACTGAAATACAACAAGTAGAAGGCATCGGCTTGAAAAAAAGAAAGATATGTACATAAAATATTGAGTGAAATAGGGATGAATAACTGTAACTTATCACATGTACCAATAGATTTAAATTTGAAGCTATCTAAGTTCCAAAAGGAAAAAATCATCTATGAGAAGGAATATAAAAGGAGTATTGGGTGTCTTAGATACTTGCTTCACACATGTCTGAATTTTTTTATAGTGTTGAGGTATTGAGTAGATACATGCTAGAGCCCAAGGAATCACATGGAACAGCTCTAAATCAAGTGTTGAGGTATTTACGTGGAACTATCTCACTTTGTCTCTTTTACAGTCATGCGAATATGATAGTTCTTGTGGGCTACAGTGATAGACTGATAGTTCAACCAATGTTGACGTAGATGATGGGAAAAACACAACATGCCATTCTTCTATTCTGAAGGCTATCCAATCACTTGGTGTTCACAAAAGAAAGAGACAATGGCATTATGTTCATGTGAAGATGAGTTTATGGCAGTTACAAAAGCTGCAAAGCTAGCATTTTGGCTTGAAGACCTTCTAGGAGAAATCATTGGATAAACTTGCAAGAAAGTATTAATGCGAGTAGATAACAAATATGCAATTGCACTCATCAAGACCCCTGTCTTTCATAGACAAAATAAACACATTCACACTATATATCATTTTATCAGAGAATGCGTTGAAAATGAGCAAGTGGAAGTCAAACATGTTCCTGGCAGTAAGCAAAAGGCGTATATCCTAACCAAGACACTAGGAAGATCAAATTCAAAAAGATGACAAATCTTATTGGAATTCAAAATATAGGAGAATAAGAAGATCTGGATGAGGGAGACTCGGAAAATCCATATTTTACAAGACATAGCCAAATTTGGCTACGAGAGAGACTGACGTATCAACAACAGAAGCTACATCTACATGCGGGACGGGAAGAGATGAGGATACGACATGAGGTGGAGGAGGAGGACGACTTGTTGAAGGCGTTTTTGGCAGAGGGCGTTTAGAATGTGTGTTCTATGATTTAGCCATTGGTGTTACCAGGGGTGAAACTATGTAGGCGACAGAGGGTGCATGTGCTCCCATGAAATATTGAAAATCTATTTCATACTTAGTTAAAATCAATTATACGTTTATTAAAATTAAAAGCAGATCTTTAGTTTTTGACAAATCTACTATTAGTGCACTAATTAAAAAATGCTCTACATTCGTCTCTGATTGTTACCTTTATCGATGGGCAGAGACCCATGAGAGGTTGACGGTGGTGGCGAACTGACGAGGTCGGCGAAATATAGCATAATTGACGAGGTCTATGTTATTTCTTTTTGCATCCAATAAATTGTGAATGGTTATTTTCTTTTTTATGACAATAAAAATATAAAAAACTAAGAACAAAAAACGTTATTGATATCCTCAATACACTAGTGATATACTGATATGTTTTAATGATAATAAATTGAATATATTGATGATATATTTTTAAAATGTTTAGTAAATGTAATGATTTGTTTAGTTGTAAATCTGTTTTTCTTGATCTTCAATACTTTGTCGAATCATACTTACAATTAATAATGCAAATATTTTCCAATAGTAATGTAGATGTCGAATAATATACGATAAAATTTGAAGGCGTATATTTTATTTAAAACGTTCATCTTATACTCCGATCGATTAGAGAATGAATGATTAGTCATTACTATTGACACATGTCATTTTGGTGCATTCCTAACTGATAGTAAGGTTTTTACGTGTCAATCCATATATACTATTATTATCATTGTAGTAAATAGGTTGATAATCCAAATAGGTGATGCTATTAACCACTCTAGAAGCAATCAGAACTATTGATTCCAGCCAAGTAAAAAAAGGGGTTTTATTAACAATTCCTAAACGAAAAGAACAAACTAAAAATAAAACAGAGCAGCATAACTAGCATGCATAAATAAATACTAAAGGGTACACAAAAAGTAAAATAAAAGCATGAATGAAGATGGTACCACAAATGCAATCAGGAAAAACAGTTCCTAAGGATGGGGATAGTTGACTGGTGATCCCCCTTGAACTACCTAGATGCCTAGCATACCTCAAGAAATGAGTTAATCCTTTGACAAATGGTCTCAAACTAAGCAAGATCCAGACTTAACTCCCGTTAATGGAACACTACCTAGCATGCATGAAGAAACAATCTGATAAAGTCAATAACACCCTAAACATCCAATTCCTTGGGCTAGGTATGTAAACCTCTGAAATCTTATTGTTCAGACATTTCATCAAACACCTTTTGGGTGTGGAAATGTCTAATATCATATATCAATCGATCAGAGAGAAATAAGCATAAAAAGTAGTGACACAGAAAGGATCTATGGACAATCAAACTTAAGCATCTAAGAGAGCCAAGGGTTCAACACCAGTCTACCCATCCTCATAAACCGGTGTCACTACTCACTACTCAGAGCAACTATGAAATCAACAAACTCAGAAAACATAACTAATAAACAAAACATTAGGATCAAAAGTCAACTCTTAAAAGTAGTAAGAACAACAAATCCGAAAATCAGAAGGTGATGATCAAAAACTGGAAAATAAGAAATCAGGAGATGATGATCAACAACAGTAAGAACATAAACTCAGAAAAACAATAGTGATCATAAATTGCTTGAACATAGACTATGAAAATGGTGATCAAATGAAACAGGAACAAAACCCAGAAATGATGATCAACTCATAAAAACGAGATTAAAGGTATAAAACAGAAGATCAATATGCACCAGATAAGCTTAAACCCTAAACTAAGCATGAAAATGAAAAAAATCATAAGAAAAACATGCATTCCATAAGAAATATGGGTTTGATCAACAATGAACATTCAAAGGGAAAAACAGAGAGAAAAACCTAAAACAAAGATACAAAATAAAGTTTAGGTTCAAAAGGAGGCGAATTAGAGTTTATATAGTGGTTTGGAAAAATCCTTTAACCACTAAAAGACAAACGAATAAAAATGTAATGATTGATCTTGATCTTTAAGTCTAGTTCGAACTGGGGTCGAGTTGAGTTGCTAAGGTGATTGAGCCCAATTGGCACGTGAGATTCATCCGGGCTCGAAGAGGTTGCGGCTAATGCAAAAATGGCCGAGGTGAAACTGGCCAGGTCGAGGCGAAGAGAGACTTGATCGAGGCCAGCTGGTCGAGGCGGAAGAAAGGCATGATCGAGGTGAGAAGAAGCTTAGTCGAGGCGAATATGCGGCTTGGTCGAGCCCACTTTTTTTTGGCATGGTCGAGGCGTAGTTGCTGCTTGGTCGAGCCCACTTGATCGAGGCTGAGGTGGGTTTGATTAGGGTGGTTTGTGATCGAGCTGACTTGGCCCGGTTGATCAAATCCGACTCGAGCTGACGTTGAGTTGGCTCTTCCTTCTCCTTCTCCAAAATTGCAATTATGTTCCAAAAGCTCTCTAAATGCCTGAAATATCTCCATAATGCACATGTATGCTAATGCTAACACAGAACTACCTAGAAATACGAATTTACTAAGAAAGTCCTATGAACGCAACATGTTGGCATCTAAATGACCCTAAAATGATGGTAAATGACTTCTCAAAACCACTAAAATGCAGAGACATAAACTCCCCCAAACTAAATCCTTTCTTTCCCTCAAACAAGTAATTCAAAAGCTTGGAAAATAAGTTTGAAAATGACAACTCATAACCAAAATATGCTGATAAAACAGGGAATATCAATGTCTAGGTTACTAATTCTAGAGTGAAATTTTCTCTCATGCTACTTAAAAACTTTAGCCATACTCATCAAAGTTCAATTCATATAAGTTCCAACCTACACAATGCATTCAAATCCAATTATCTTTTTAACATTCATTAAGCAAAATTGTGGATCAAGCTATGCACATTCATTGAACTCATTTGGCTAAGGGATTGGTTAAGGGGGAAAAAATGGCCCCTTAAAGCATCGGTTAGTAATTCAGAATATGTCTCTCTCAAAAAGGGAATGAGTTTTAGTAGAATGCTAAAGGTAAGAACACTTGGATGCATACAAGAACAGAATCCCATCTACCCAAAGTCATCGAAGCTAAAAAATTTCCTAATTCTAAACCTGGTAGAAGATCCTAACTCTACCCTTTAAAGCTCAAAGTGATCTTAGTCGTTCACATTTTTCCTTTTTTATTTTTGCCTTAACAATTCTTAGGAGATGATTCTTTTTTATCAACTTTTAGCGGATTTGGGAATTTCCTAATTTTAGCATCTATGGTTCCTGATCCTTTTGCATTTTTCACTAACTTCTTGGGTTTTTACCCATTTTTCTTATCATTTCCTTTTATTTTTTTTGCACCAACCATACTTCTCATTTCATTTTCCCCATATCCTTAACTAGACAATTTCGTTCATTCCCTTTTCTTTTACCAGATTCCCAACATGTTTCCCCTTTTTTTCAAACCAACATCAATACCAAGAATCAAACCCCACATAGTCCTATCTAGTCTAAAAAATGTGAACTAGAACAACATGAGATTTCATTCCTGTCAGTTCGAACCTAACACTTTCTACCGAGCTCATTCGATAAAAGACCTAACACTCATTAATTGATAAGTGGCTTGAAGAAGGCAAGGTTCAAGGGTGGGGAGTCTATTTGGATTAACAAGAGTGGTAAAAAGATAGAAGATAATCCAAATATGTGTGTGCTATCCATGAGTTTGAATCCAGCACATAAACATTATAATTAAATGTCAATTTTAGGTTCTAATAAGAAGAGACAAACTTCATATCACAACATGCTTCAAAAAAGAAAGGATCATGCAATTTCACATTCCAATAACCTGGGCATTGAAATTACCTAAGGAAACAACATACTTGCATGGTTGCTATCATCCTAGTTCCCTATGAAAATGCAGATGACAATCTTAAATACAATACTAACAACCTAAATGCAACTACATGATCACTCTGTTTTTATAAAATGATTTTCGAAAAATTTTCAAATTTTTTTATAATTTTTCTATGCCTTAGATGTTATGCATGATTGGAGTTTAAGAAACAAAAACAAAAACTTCATTAGATAAAAAATCCCCCTAAATTCTCACCCAAACTCAAATTACACAGTCTCTTGTGTAATCCAAATTTTCAGGAGAACTTAGGGGTGAGACAAGAAACGAAAATGGAAAATGAAATGCAGTGGATGATACAATTGGTGGTTGGAGATGGACCTCGGTAAGGGATGAAGAAAGTGGAAAGGATGTAATCATCCATTGTCTCTGCCGTGTAAGCTGGGGTAGGGCCTAGTGTGTTAGGTTGTTGAGATTAAAAGCTTGATTTGTTGCCAGCTGCAGAGTCCTCCTTGTATATTTTTGCCTTTTTCTTCTCTGATCGTTTCAGGTTCATACGAGGAGTGATGGGGTGGTTTTGCCATGCGCAGTTCACTTTTGCTTGAAGTATCCATCTTGGAATTTCTGCCATTTTTGGAGCTTACCAAATTTTTTGCGAGCTTCAGCTAAGCTCTTTCCCTTCCTTGTTTTCAGAGCATTTTCAAAATGATAACACTCCGGTTCCTCGATCTCCATATTATTCAAAGCATTTACTTTCTCAGAAACTAGATCAGCAGCTATTCCAGCAGCTGCTTCATTCCTTGAACCGTATAGTACATCCTCGTCTAGTTGGAAGTTGATGTTTTCCCTCTTCCTAACGGTGGTAAGGGGAACATTTGGGAGTAACATTCGAGATTCCCCCAAATGTGGATGTATAAAGTTGTATAGTTTCTTATCCCTTGGTCCTCGAAAAAGCGTGCCTTCTTCAGATAATTGAGGTCTATCCACCTTTGTGGAAGACGATTAGATTGCAGAGGGACTTTGCAGGCTTTGAGTATAAGGGTTATTACCCCTCCAATGGTCAAGTCACCCTTGATTTTCTTCCTGTATAAGCTTCTTGCCCGATCCTTGTATCCCATCATTCGCTTGACCATTACATGAGGGAGGCCGGATTTAGCTCTGTTCCCACGCATCTCTTCACTAGCACAAGTGTGCCTGAGAAGAGGTATCAGCGCCAAATCGAGTATGCCTAATTTTCCCTCATTGACACACCCAGTGATGCTTCTCCCAAACATTGTGTTCACGATAGAATTGTGGCAATATATTTCCACTGGGTTTCTGATGCATGCACTCTTCAATTTCCCCGAATCATATTCCCCGACCGCTATAGTCTGCCACAGGGTAGGAAGCTCATTATTGGAAAAATCTTGATCTACCTCATCCCCCTTTGGGAATCCAAATATATTATTCAGCTAAGCTATCTTGATTCGATAGTTATCTCCCCTTATTGGAAATGTAATGTATTATGGGGAGTTTTCTTCATCACGATGAACCTGAAGGGTTACTAGAAAATAACAAGTTTCCTCCTGGCAGGCATTCGAATGAGTTGTCATGAACGTATCTATTTTTGCCAATTGGAAGAAGTATGTGACGTATTTATCGATTCCCAAATTTTCTATCGTGTATTTATGAGGGAACCTCGTTCCCTTGAAACCACGTGAAAACAAGGCAGCGAGATACTCCGATGCTGCGTCTTGTTGGGTTAATTTTTCGGCAACTTGGTTCTTGAACTCAGGATACATGTGTTGTGAATACATATTCTCAAACTGATGTCCAATCCCCTGAACATCTTCATCATCTTCATAGTCAGGGTCTTCACTACTCTCATTCTCATCTAGTAGCATTGGTTTCTTCCCCATTTTTATGTCTCCCTTCCTTCTTGAAAATTCAGCTTCCTTTTTTTTCATAGCTCGCGTCTCCTTAGCATTGAGCTCGAGTTTAGACTCTTCGATCTCCATGTTGTCGAGTTGATAAGCGTTCTGCATTCTTTGAAATTTTTTGGCTAATTTTCGTGCTTGTAGTAACCACTAGGGCTTCCTCCTGAGTTTCTATCTCATCAATTCATATAATTTCCCTACTTCTTTGGAGTTTATGAGCAATGCTTCGTGCTCGCTGTTGTCGTGGTGTGAGCACTAGGGCTTGTTAAGATATCTCTGGAGAAATCTCTATGTAATCTTTTGGGCTGCTTGTTTCCTTTGGAAATTCTTAGTAATACTTATAGCTAATGGTCGAGACATGTTGAGTGTTGTTCAGAAAAAGAAAGTAGACAATTTCATAAAAAATCAGCAACTTTTCAAATAGTAACAGCAAATATAAGAACAAGATGACAACCTTTATAGTAACCGAACGTTTGTGATGTAAAAAGCAAACACAAATATCACACCATTATCATACACAAACACTAACATCGCTTAAAATTTGCAACAGAATTTGATTTCACTACTAGTTATAAAACAAGATAAGCATACATTTCAAAAGATAAAACCCAAAATTTAAAAAGATGATGAGCTAAACCTGAAATTCAGAAGATAATACATGGATTGCGTACCTTAAAAAAGAGAGATAAGACAAAATTGCAGAGAAGTCAAAACCGAATTTTAGAAAATTTAGCAATCGGAATTTCAGGAGCTAAAACCATGGTTCCAAAACAGAAAGCAAGAGAATCAGAACAATAATTCAGAGGTATCAAAACCAATTTTCAAAGTTCCAGAGGAATAAGGAACCAAAACCGATTGGTAAAAACCGATTTGTTGGTTCTTCAATAGTTGGTGAAAAACTTTGTAGAATCTTGAAACCTTTTGAAAAATTGATTGAGACCGCAAGGAAGTGGAAAATGTTAGGACAAAGATTGTAAGTGAGTAGAAATTTTCTAGTACGAGAGTGATGAGAGTGTAAGAGAAGTAGTGAGCTCCTTTATATAGAGTGCCAATCGAAATTTTCATGTGGAGGGGTAGTGATGTTGGGGTTTGTGGAGGACGTTTAAAGTGAAGTTTGTGGAGGAGGTTTATAGCGGATATTTGTGGAGGTTTGTGGAGGAGATGAGATTGGTGGGGAATCTTGAAAAGAATGGAGAAGACACTTCTTTTTCTTAGTGTGGGTGGTGGAGGTGTAAGAGAAATGGTGGGCAAGTGGAGAAGTAATGATGGTGTTACTACTCCTTGGATCGATCAAATCGTATGCTTGGCTTGATCAAAGATTTTGGCGTGGCTCGATCAAGGATTGTTATCCGGCTCGATGTGAAATGTTTTGGATCGATCAACACTATGAATGGCTCGATCAAAGTTCATGTGCGGCTCGATAAAAGGTGTCTTGGGCTTGATCACATGTTCTAACTAGTTCGATCAAAACTAATTACCGAGCTCCATCAAGTCTCATTCGGCTCGATCAAATTTTTTCCGTGGCTCAATGAAACTCGTCCAGGCTCAAAAAAATTTTAGCTCGACCAAAACATCCTCTTTTCTTTATACCAAATGTCCGCGATCATAATCAATTGTACCTAAAACATTAAACCAGACAAAAGCTTAAACGCATCAAACGAAAAACTAAGCATAAATTGAAAATTTTATATGTACAGGGATAAGCATGGGAATTCCTCCCAAGTGAGCTTGTTTAAAGTCACTAATCTTGACTTCCTGTTTTAATTTTATTGTCCCTGAGACGGTTCCCAAAGGAGAATCGATGTCTCTTCTGAAATGACCCTATATGCCAAGTAAGGTTTGACTCTTTGCCCGTTTACTGTAAATGCAGGACCAGAGTTTCCAATCAAGGTGATAGCTCCATATGGTAAAACTTATTTCACCGAGACTAGACCAGACTATTTTGACTTCAGCTTCCCCAAAAATATTTTGAGTCTTGAATTGAAGAGAAGCACTTGATCACTAGCTTTAAATTCATTATTCAAGATCTTCAAGTCGTGGAAACTTTTGGTTCTCTCTTTATAAATTTTGGAACTCTCATAAGCTTCGAGTATGATCTTTTCGAGCTCATGCAGGTTTACCTCCCACTTTTCCGAGTTGTCTTGAGATCGAAATTCAGGATTTTAGCCGTCCAGAGTGCTTTATACTCAACTTCTACTGGTAGATGGCATGCTTTCCTGTAGAGGAGTTGGAAAGGTGTTCGTCCGATTGGTGTTTTGAAGGATGTCCGATATGCCCATAGTGTGTCATCCAGCTTTGTTGACCAGTCTCTCCTTTACGTTCTAATACACTAAGGTTTTAACCCAAATATATTCACTGCAAGTGCACAGAAAACGCAACAGTAGATGAGGGATCGAATCCACAGATACCAAGAACGTACAACTCTCAGTTAAAAATCGAATAAAGCTAGGAACAAAATTTAAAATTGATGATTGTTGATTAAAAATAGAAATGACAATAAATTAAATGGTTGCAAAAGAATTAACAAAAATACTAGACAATAGGGAAATCCATAGGTAATCAGTTTAAAAGTCAAGGTTAACATGCAAGATTTCTTTAAAAATAGTTCGCAACTCGAAAGACAAAGATAGAATAATCCTCTCCCGAGGTACTAGATCCCTATGTTTAAATCACTAAAGTCAAAATTCCGCCGTATTTAGATGATTTAAACATGCAATTAATTTCATATTTGATATGTTTATAAGCCCCTAAGAAAATACTCCCGCAAGCAAAGACACTTACTCATCTAGATTAGATGAGACTTCTAAACCAAATCCCTCTAAGTTTGTAATTCTACGATCAATAAACTTGTTAGATACTTTAATTCATGCAACATGAATGAATCTAGACTGAGAACCTAACAATTTAAATCTCTTCTTTCAAACCCTAACATTCAACCTAGTTTCCCTGAGAGAAACCCTAAAACCTAACAAACATATTACTTAGACATGATAACAAGAACATAAATCATAGGAGTAAACATTACAGCAATTGAAAACCAAATTGTATATAAATCGAAATCAGAGTTTGGAAATCTCTTAAATACATAAGTAAATCTCTTCTCTCTGCAAAGTTCTCTAAATCTAATTTGTTTTCTTCTAAACTTAAAACCCATAGGCTTTTATAGTTTCTATATAAATAAAAATAAAAACCCAATAAGGAAAACTAATAATAAGTCTTGAGGACAAATGTGTCTTTTTGCTTGAAATCACTCTTCATCGTGTAAAGGGATCGATCAATCCATGCTCGGATCGATCGATCCATGCTAGGATCAATCGATCTATACTACGATCGATTGATCTCCTTAGCGAAGTGCTAAGATCGATCTTGCTTAGCCTGGATCGATCCTTCTGCTTCAATTTCGCCATTTTGCACCTGAATTCTTCTAGAAATCATCATTTTCACTCCAGAGCGTCCCAAACACCTAGAATCCTGAAAACATGCTAATAGCACAAGAAAATCACTGGAATAACACCAAATAGTATTTATAAATACCCACTATAAAGTGTTAAAACCGTGTGATATCACGTTCCACAACCTTCGTTAGAATAGCCTTGATCTGTTTGTTAGAAACTTCAACTTGTCCACTGGTTTGTGGATGATAAGGCGATGCCACCTTGTGCTTCATTCCATATTTCTTCAACAGATTCTCAAACACCTTATTTATTTAGTGAGACCCACCATCACTTATTACTACCCTTGGAACCCCAAATCTTGGGAAGATCACATTTTTAAACAGCTTCAGAACCACCCTTACGTCATTGGTAGGACTTGCAATTTCTTCCACCCATTTTGAGACATAATCGACAGCTACCAGAATATAGTTGTTCCCAAAGGATGAGTGATTGAATGGTCCAATAAAATCAATTCCCCAAACATCGAACACCTCAACTTCCAGAATTGGGTTATGAGGCATTTCATTTCTTCTACCAATATTTCCAGCTGTTTGACAGGGGTCACAATTGGAGATGAAAGTATATGTCTCCTTGAACATGGTTGGCCACCATAGACCAGCCTACAAGATTTTCTGAACAATTTTAAACGTTGCAAAGTGTCCTCCATATGTACAACCATGACATTGTTCTAGGACCCCTCTCAATTCATCTTCAGCTATGCACCTTATGAATAATCCATCCAAACCATTTTTGTAGAGAAAAGAGTCATCCTAATAGTACCGATTCACATCACTTAGGAACTTCTTCTTCTTCTTCTTCTTCTTCTTCTTCTTATAAGCATCAAGTTCTTTGGGTATTGCTCCACAAACCTTGAAGTTGACCAAAACTGCATACCAAGGAGTTTCTTTAGTGGTTACCACTTCTGCTTCTAAAATGGCACAAGTGTGAATCATCATAAGTTGTTCCTCATGCATTGAGTCATTAATTGAATTGACTCGTCAATTTGCATTCTGGATAGATGATCTGCAACTCCATTCTTAACCCTTTTCTTTTCCCCTATTTCCATGTCAAAATCTTGTAGTAAGAGTATCCATCTTAGAAGTCTCGGCTTAGTGTCTTTCTTGGCATAGATGTGTCTTAAGGCAGCGTGATCCGTGTAGACAACAACCTTGGATCCCACCAAATTGCTTCTGAACTTCTCGAAATCAAAAACAACTGCCACTAATTCCTTCTTTGTTGTAGCATACTTTGACTGAGCTTCGTTCATAGTCCTACTAGCGTAATAGATCACATGAACTAAGTATGAACTTCTAATTCCAAAGTTCCAAATATATCATTATTCATAATATATTGCAAAATAAATGTTAAGAGCATTTATGAAAAATAAGAGTTGATGCATGATGTTTCAATATATGAATTATCATTATAAATCATCATTTAAATAAATACGATTGTGAAGTTCATAGGATAATATCTCAAATTTCAGTTGTATATGTTCTCATAAAATATGTCTTTAAAGGATGACATTTTATTAACAAATCATTGATATGTATATTACGTGATAGACTCTTACTTTGGTTCAAAAGTATAAAGAAAATCCTCAAAAATAAGAAAGGAAATATATATTGAAAAGAGGAATAAAAATATACAGTAGACATAGTTAACAATAAAATCAAGTATTTGTATAAAACTATTGACGATTGATAAGCGATCTCGATTAACCATGTCATTACGGAAAATATTGGAACCAAAGAAAAATAAATGTCGACAATATAAAATGACATAGTACACAATCTCATAAATATAAAGAAGATCATGAATTTTCACTCCAAATATTAGCATAGAGAAAATATTATTGACCATTATGTAAAAGATGTAGCCAAGTCTATATTAAACTCGTTTAAAGAACGAGAAAAAAAAATTAGACTAAAGGTCCAAGCATCAAAAGAGTATTACTATGAAAGACTTGAATTGCTCTTCATTAGAAAAAGCCTGAAAGGCTTAAACTATAACAAATTAATGGTATCATACTATGTTCTCGAAAACTACTAAAAATTAGATGATTTATAGATCATCAAACCTCTTAAAGAATTATTTTGAATAAAAGACATTGAAAAACCAAAATTTTCTTCAGGTATTAAAAGTGAACATTTAGAGAATGAGGTGTTATATTAAGCGCCTTTGAAGAATATATCTCCTAACAACCACTTGGACTTATATTATATTAGAAACCCCGAGTTTGGTCTATTTGATTTTGGCAATGTAGGAGGCTTATCACAAATGCATAAAGCTCGATCGCCAACTACATATATTTTCACATTTGGTGGAACAACGATCATGGTATCCTCAAAAGGAAGATTTGTACTAATATATTATGAAAATATATTCAACAAACCGGAATGCATTTTTCGAGGATAAGCTTTCGAGAGAATATACATAGATATATGTGGCTTCACTCTTTTCCCCTTACCATTTTTTTATCTCAATGGATTTTCCACAAAAATATTTTTATCTGGATAACAAAGAACACTCACAAGAAATACATCATATAAAAATGATTTTATTTCATTTATGAAGATCTATGAAGATAAAAAGACTCATCTACTCGAGGAAGAGATTGCGTCAATGCATTTTTTTCCTTTATCATGGGTTTTATGTCGTGAGAGTTTTTCCATGACAAAGATTTTAACGAGGCGATATGCAATGTATTATAGTAATGAATAATAAAGGGGAGTGTTAAAAAAATGAGTGATTTGTATCACAATTGACACATATTATTTTGATTGATTCCATTAAGTTACTTAAAGCCTAAGACCATCTCCAACCGAAGATGTATTGGGTTTTTTTAAGTGAGTTTCTTAAGAAAAAATCCCAAAAATAATTAAAAAATAAAAAATTAGACCAAAATTGCTTCTTGTTAAGGACTTTTAGATACTCCTTAGAAACCCTACGTGTCTCCTTCGAATTAGTTATCTATCTCTCTCTTCCTTCTATTCGAAGTTTTTATGAATTTTTTCCCTTCTTCCATTGTTATCTACTTCCTTCTCTATTTCTTCCTCCTTCGATATAGCGGTAGAAGCGGGGACTGTTGATGGGGGATGCAAAACCCAGGATCGTGATAGCTAATCGAGATTGGGAGCTTCTGAATCCTCTAGCTCATGCCTGCGAAAATGATGATGTCGCTGAAGCTAAACCCTCTACTTCATTTCATCTTCATCCAACCATCACACCTGTCATGAGGTTATCTTTTTTTTTCTTCTCATTTTTGAAATACATCTTCTGTTCAGTTATTTTTAACTCCTCTTAAAACCTCATCGAGAAAGGAGGATGATCAATCTTCAAAAAACAATGTCAAATTCGGTTTAGAGAAGGGAGTGAGTTAAAATTTAAGTGATTGTGCAGAAGAAGTAGAGAGTATGATTTCTCAGGTGTTTGAAGACTTGTCACATGAATACACGGCTAAGAGGGTATCTGACTAGTGAAGCAGAGCTAGGTGGCAAGAATATTCAGTGAAAGATTGAGTTTGCTCATTTTAGAACAAAGGAAAAAGATTAGCATAGTCAATGCAATAGACTTTCTTCAAGTGAATGACTATGCTTTATATTTTGTGATAATGGCTAGGGTTGTTGTATATCTTCTTCTCTCTTCATATTGATAATAGTTCTGTTTTATGGTATACATTTCTAAATCTTCGTTTGTTTGATAATTTCATGAACTTCGTAACATTTTCTTGTTCTTGATAGCCTGAAGAAGAAGAATGCAGACAAAGCATCATAATTCAAAAGAAGAAAGAAGAAAAGAAACGAATAATTTGCAAGTTTAATGAAGAAACATGTTGAGATGATTTTAAAAATTTTAAGAACCAAAGTTTAACATACACCAATGGAGGAAAATTTTATTTCTAAGATTTTAAGTATCTTAGATACAAAATTAAATATAAAATAAAAGAAATTGAGTTAATATACAAAAATTTAGATACATCATTGGAGATGCTCTAAGTAACTGAACTCCTGAATTCTTTGTGCAATATAAAATACATTTTTACTTCTTGTAGTATTACACGACAACATTAATAATACAGGAAAAGTTTCCCTTCTCTCCTCTCCTTAGCGTATCTCTCAACACGTGTGTTTACATTATTATTATTATTATATTATTCACAACACGATCCTACTAATATGAGATCAATATTTGAGCATTTATTTCTTGGTCATAAGTTTTGTTAGAGTTGAATTTAGTGGTCAAATTAAAAAATAATTGACTGATTGATATTTTGAATGTTTGATGACTAAATAAATGTTAACGAAAATCGGATCTCAACCCATATATTACGGCTGAAAATCTAAATAAACTGTTGCTTCTTCAACCTTATTGTATATATAATCAATGATCCAGATAACATACAATTTTGTATTACATAAAAACAAGTAACAAATGTTTACGAACTAGTCTTATATTACTTTGATCACAAAAAGTTTCTTATTTCCAATCTCAATGAGTGGTTCAACATAATTTTTTCTTTTTTGGATTGTTTTGAACATGAACGATCCACGTTTTCCTAACAAAGATGCTTGACTTATTTTTGGTTTCTTAAGGCATTCCCTAAATGTTCCAATATGCTTTATATTTTTCATTCACAATCTTATTTTCCTCTTTTTTCTTCATAGGAAATTTATAGACTCATGAGCGTCACATGAAGTTTTTAGCTGCCATGGTCATATGGATACTTCATATGACGCTCATGAGACAATAAATTGCAACATATGGTGTCAGTTGCATTCTTTAGCAAGCGTATAGATTACCTGCAGATCTTATAGGCACTCGGGATATACGGCGGGGGCGCTTTCCTTTTCACTATTAACTCCTTAGCTTGCTTTGGGCCACATTCATAATAGATTCAAAGGAACTTATAAACATGATATCAAATATAAAGGAAAAGCTAGTATAAACATGATATCAAATCCAAAGGAATAACTACCTTACGTGATGGAGTTGACAAAGCTCACATTTGTGTTCTTATATTCTTAAGTTTCAAATCATATATATAATCGCAAACAAAAAATAAGGTGATTGATCTTCTAGAAAGATATAATACGAAACGGAATTATAATTTCTTGTTTGTTGATAGTTACATACCATTTTGGTTAAAAAAAATATGTTGACTTTGTTTTATCTTATTAAATTTTGATTTATTACTATGTGTTGAAAAAATATAAGTCGTACATTAAATACCAGGTTAATGTTAGAGCATTTATTATTTGGTCATAGGTTTTATTAGATTTGAATTTGGTGAGAAAACTTAATCTTGGTCAGATTAAAAAACATTTGATTGACTGATAATTTAAAATTTAATGACTGCATAAATGTTAACGTAAAAGGAATCTCAAACAATATAGTACGATTGAGAATCTTAATAAATTGTTGCATCTTAAAAATTATTGTATATGTAATCAACATCCTTATAACATATATTTTGTATCACATAAAACAAGTAACAAAGGTTTTACAAACTAGTCTCCTATTGGTTGTTCTTTTCTTCTTTCACCACCAAAAAAACATATATCAGGCATCGATCATTAGCTAGGAAATTATACAGTTAGATTAAGTTGTGTAAAACTAAAGACTAATTTTATTAAACAAAATCACTGTTTTATGTAGTACAAAATCGTATGTTAGAACTATGGTCTAGCATATACAAAATTCATACGTCAAATAGTAGTCTCTCAAGACATACCATGAATTTATATTATTAAAACCATCCAAGCTAGCTAAGGATGATTTTTGCTAACATTAGGCCAATTTAGGAAATTATACTTTTTCAACATTATTGTATATATGATCAACATCCATATAACATATATTTTTTTATTATTACATAAAACATTATTGTATATATAAACAACATTATAGGTTGTTCTTTTCTTCTTCACCACCAAAAAAACATATATCATTAGCTAGGAAATTATACAGTTAGATCAAGTTGTGAGAAGCTAAAGACTAATTTTATTAAACAAAATCATTGTTTTATGTCATAAAAAATGGTATGTTAGAGCATACAAAATTCATTCGTCAAATAGTAGTCTCTCAAGACATACCATTAATTGTTTATTATTAAAACCATCCAAGCTAGCTAAGGATGGTTTTGCTAACATTATGCCAATTCAGGAAATTATATTTCTGCAACATTATTGTATATATAATCAACATCCATATAACATATAATAATTTTTATTACATAAAACATTATGGTATATATAAACAACATTATAGGTTGTTCTTTTCTTCTTCACCACCAAGAAAACATATATCACGCATCGTTATCTAGGATTTTGTCCATCCAATCCATGCACACATGAAGATCATCAACAAGATTACCATCTCCATGATTCTCAGAGCTTGTAGTTGGCTTTATTGGCATNTGGCTTTAGTGGCAGATCATGTCCAAGATTACTTGTCGAGATCTCTGAAGAATCATAATTTTCCAACCAAGATGACATATCCATCTCATTGACATCAGTGTCAAAACAAATCAAATCTTCAAACGGAATATCTTCCTCATGATGAAACAAATTCGTATCTTTTATGTTGGTTTCGAGAGGAACCAAGTTGTCTGAAGCAACATAACTTGTTTCACCAAGAACCAAACCTACTTGAGTTGTATTCATATCTTCAGGAAGAGCATACCCGTTTCCAAAAGAAACACAATCCACATGGTTTCTATTGGTTTCAGGAATGCTAATATTAGTTTCAGCTGGTGGGGTTGGGAAAATCATATCTTGAGGAAGACCCGTCTGGTTTATATTGATTTCTGAAGGAACATAACTTTCTCCCGAAGAAACCCAACCCATTTGGTTTTCATTGGTTTCAGTAAGAAAGTTTTCTATTGAATGAATCCAATCCATTTGGTTCATGTTAGTTTCTGTTGTTGGAAACCAGTCCATTTGGTCCATATTGGATTCAAAAAGGTCTTTGGTAAAGTCTTCTAAAGTGCATAGATCAACTTGAGGAACATAACAATCTTCAATAGAAGTAGGCTCCAAATCTATTTGGTTTGTATGATCAGCTTCATTAAGAACAGAGGTAAAAGATTCGAATGGATCTAAACCAGAAAGGACTGGAAGCTTATCACTATCTAACTCCGTTGAGACAAGACCAGTATGGTTAGGTACGTTCTTACTTGTCGCCCAAGGAAAGAGATTGAACTACAAGGATAATTTAGTTTAATTAGTACGTACGTAAACAAGAAAATAGATTATTATATTAGTCAAATCAAATATTCCTCCTAATTTAAAGTTTACCACCTCCTCCAGCTTCATCACACCAGTAGGTTTCTTAAATGAATCTGCACAACATGAAACAACATTTTACAATTAAAGATGATGAAAATGATAGAATTGTAAAAGAAAAAAGTAAATATATATAATGAAAAGAATACTTGCATTTAGCGATGGAGGATAAGGAAGACTTTTTCTTTCTGAGAGAAAACCACAAGATGTTGCTTGAAATGAGATTCTTTCTTAATTTGGATGCTTTATAAGGATATCCATAATCTGAAGGGTATACAAATGTTTTATTTGTGTTCGATTTCCATTTATTATTCGAAAATGTATCTCTTATTCGCTCAACTTGATATTTGTATTTCTGAAAAAAGTAATTATTGTTTTAGATTGGTATAACTTACATAAGATGAGAAGAAGAAAAGTATATATATGAACCTGAAGGTGGCTACCAACTTGGCGATGAGTCAAGTTTGGATCATTCATAATCCTTAGTATATCTTTGGTACGAGCCTCTGCATGGTAAAATCCAATATAAGAAAATGATAAATTTAACAAAGAAAAATTAAATAGAAAGATATATTACTTTGATCACCCAAGATGGAGATCGCAGCTAAGAACTTTATGCGACGGTCATGAGTCCACAAATTACATCGTTTTCCATTCCCAATCTCAACAAATGGTTCAACATAATTTCTTCTCTTTTGAATTGTTTTGAACATGAACGATCTACGTTTTCCTAACAGAGATGCTTGACTTATTTTCTGCTTCTTCAGGTTTTCTCTGAATATTCCAATCTGCTTTATACTTTCATTCATAATCTTATCTTCCTCTTTGTTCTTCATAGGCAACAGATGTTCCCACAGTTTTCTTATATCATCCTCACAAATCGGTTTCTTTAGACAAAAACGAGCTGTTTTTCTCAAAACTTCTGATTCTTTCTTCGTCTCTTTTTCAGGACTCATCACTTTTATAATGTAAAACAAAAGTTAACTTGTTGAACAAGTAAACGGCAAAATTAACGGAGTAGAGAGATGTTTTAAAACTCGGACTTACATATAAAAGAGATATTTTTCTGAAGTAAATCAGTGAATGAATCAATGTGAGGCATTTCAGTGTTAAGTATGATAAATTCAATATCCTTTTCTCTTTCAATCATCGATATAGCCTCACTTGCGACACTCACGTTCATCACTAGTACATCATCCACTTTTATATTAGTAATTTTTTTTCTTTACAAAACACTATGTTCATTGTTTCATTTTAAACAATGTTTTAGGAAAAAACATGATTTCATTTTTTTGGAATGATTTGATAATTATGGTTTACACTATTTAAAACAATTGGAAAAGTACCTATTTTTTCAAAAATGACAATTTTAAACTTAAACTAAATCTACATAGAGTAAGATTTAGTTAACGAATATGTAAAACTAAGTCGATAGTCATAATACTTAATAAATACGTTCATTTTTTGAAAATAATAAACATAATTATGGCTTTACTTTAGAAAAAATCTGCCAATTAATACATAAGTGACTTTAATAAATCGACATAAATTAAAATTTAGTTCAAGAACCGGTAAAATAACTCAACAGTTGATATAGGTTAACTTTATTAAAAATCTATAAACCATTAATATGTCAAATAAATCAAAATATACATATATATATATATATTAAAATTTTGTCAATAAAAATGTAAAATCAATTAATGGTTATAATAAGTCAACTTTATATAAAGTCTATCAACCAATAAATATGTCAACTTTTGGAATAAATTGACATAACTTAAAAACAAATTAAGGGTAAATTCTTCTTTTTCATATGGTAATAAGATATTCCTTAAAATATTTTTTTTTTTCAAATTTCTAATAAAATTTATGCTATATATAAAAATTCACTTCTTCATTTTTTGAACTATATAGCGTACTATAATTTGATTGGTTTGATTAATTACATTTAATGATATTTCTAAAGTAAATATGTAATATCAAGCAAAATCATGTTATGCTATTTAATTTTTTCAAAACCTCAGACATCGATTAAAATGTAACAAAGAGAATATAAAAGTTCAGGAAATTATTCAAAATTTTGTAAATTTATTTTTTAAAATTAATGAATAAGATAGAGAGTAATTAAATTTATTAACATTATACGCATATGTTATAGCAATAAAAATACTCACAAAAATGCATCTTATTGATTATTTTTATGAGAAGGCATTATAATACATAATAAATTTTATGTGTTTAAAAATTAAAAGTATATTAGAATTCGAAAAAGTATATGTTATATTAAAATTCAATAACTTTTATGAAGTTGCTAGACACCGAATTTAAGGACATTCAATTTTCGGAAGAAATTTAAATATACGACAAAAATACATGTTATATTAAAACTTAACAATTTTTGGAAATCTATAGACACCGGAATTTTCCGAAAAAATATAAATGAAGGATTTTCGTGATAAAATTTTACACGATACTAATCATCAAACAAATTACTACATCTTATACCAAGTATCCTCATATTGTATATTTAAATTTTATTTTGCTCATCTTCAAATGAATTCAAAAATCTTGATAAAACACATAGGAAAGGGCAAGATCTAGAGACCGAGAATAGTAATGGGGAATTATAATCAAGAGAATTTCAACAAAAGGTAAATTCTAAGATAAAAAATTGTTTATATGCATATAAAAAAGTTTGAAGAGATTTGTTGTTTTTACCTTTACACGGAAACTGTCTAAGCATTGAACTGAATGATGCAGCTGATTCACTCTCATGATCGATTAGCAGAATGGATATACCATTGAGATGATGAGAAACTTTGTTCGCCACCGAATTCAAGGCCCCAGTTTTAGCCATTTTTCTCAAAAAAATCTTCACACAAAAATATACAATTGAGTGAGAAAATGATTGAGTTGAACAAAAAGAAGGCTAGTGCATTGACATATATAGAAGAAAGAACAGAAATGTGATCCGAACTAAGTGTATATTGCCAAATTTTATCAAAAAGTCAATTTTTTCCCGTAACAGAATGGCAAGGTTTTATCTTTTTATTGTTTTCGTTGAATAAAAAGTAAATCTTATTTTTGAGAAATAATGTAAATCAGTTGACTGTCGGTTATTCGTCGATTGGACAAAACCATATATAGTTAGTCATTAATTCATAATTCATTTTGCAAATTTCACCTATAATATTTTCTTATTATATTTTTTATTGTGTTTTGTAAAGTTACTTATTAGTTAGTGAAAAAATCAAATAAATGTGTAAAAATTTGAATAGATAAACTAGAGATGTCTTGTGTTGTGCAGGGATAAGTTCAGTAACAAAAGATTATTGTTTAATTTTTTATTTGTGTTGATAATTTAAGTATAAACTATAATATAATTTTTTTTGTAAACATATATTATAGCATAGTAAAAATTAGAAATAATAACATAAAGTTGTATTACGACTTCAAACTATATTTTATTTCTATCATGTTAAAGTTTCCATTTTTGGATCCAAGTGGCATGGAGGGGACGACGTGGTTTTTTGCTTCGAATAACGGGATCGCGAAGTGCATCAAGTCACCGATACACAATACTCTTGAGAAACCGTATGGAAATTTTACAGACATGCCTACGGCGGAGAAGGAAGTTTGGTTATACTATTTCGCGGTAAGAAAAAGTTTTTATAAAAAAATTTGATGGAAAAAAATATTTTTTGATGGAAAATGTTAAAATTTTAAATATATAATTACTAACATCGTATCTTTAAATCATATAGCAACATTTCAATGGGAGACCTGCCATTACCCCTGAAGTGCGGAGAGAGTTCAGGGCTAAAGCGGCGTGGACTTACACTAACCACATGTATTTGTGGAAGGAAACTTGGTACAAGACCAAACAGAAGCACACACACATGCCTGCAGAGCTAATTACTCCATTCATAGCGTAACTGGAAAAAAAGTGACGAAGCAAAAGTCAAAGAAGAACTCGAAGAACCGGTGTAGCGAGTGGGACAATAGGGGGATGTCGACTAGCAATGCTGGTGCTAGGAGTTCGTTCACCCGATAGTTTGATCTGGTATGGTTTAAAACTTGAATCTAGTAATTTTCGGTTTGGATTAATACTATCTAACATTTAAACTTTTATTTGTTGAACAACGGTCTAAGAGCAGCCACGAGCCGTCTCCCCTTGAGATTATAGAAGATCTCCATACAAACAAGACAACTAGAGAATTTTAGGACCCGCTCGTTCAGGAGGTTCTCGAGACCTATAGAAGACGTATCGAGGAATTTTATTACATGTTATTGCATATTATTGATACTAATACAATAATATTTTCTTTTTTGAGACTATGAAGAAGTCCAAGGGCCGGATGTTTGGATTAAGGAACATGGCCGCTTATTTCTTCCCAAGATCAGCATCCCAAGGATCATTACGAGTAGTTGAGGAGGAAGAACGAAGAGATGGAGATAATGAAGAAGGAAATGGATGCACAAGTGAAGGAGATAAAGGATATGAAAAGAAAAAAAAGTAAAATCAAACAGAGCATCAAAACTAGCATGCATAAGTAAATACTAAAGGGTAAACAACAAGTAAAATAAAAGTAGGAAAAATATGGTACTACAAATGCAATCATAAAAAACAGTTCCTAAGGATGGGGATAGTTGACTGGTGATCCCCCTTGAACTACCTAGATGCTTAGCATACCTCAGTGGTAATCCCTAGACAATAAATTCATTAACAACCAAATTCAATCCCTTGAAAAATGGTCTCAAACTAAGCAATATCCAGACCTAACTCCCGTTAACCGAACACTACCTAGCAGACATGAAGAAACAATAAGCTAAAGTCAATAAATACCCTAAGCATCTAATCCCTTGGGCTAGGTATGTAAATCTCTGAAATCACATTGTTAAGACATTTCATCAGACACATTTCGTGTGCGGAAATATCATATATCAGATTTCAATTGATCAAAGAGAAATAAGCATAAAGAGCAGTGAAACAAAAGGGATCTATGGACAATCAAGCTTAAACATCTAGGAGAACAAAGGATTCAAAACCAGTCTACCCAATCCTCATAAACCAGGGTCACTACTCACTACTCATAGAAACTATGAAATCTAGAAACTCAGAAAAGCTAACTACTAAACAAAACATTAGGATCAAAAGTCAACTCTTAAAAAAAAGTAAGAACAATAAATCCGAAAATCAGAAGGTGATGATCAAAAACTAGAAAGTCAGAAATCAGGAGATGATGATCAACAATAGTAAGAGCATAAACTCAGAAAAACAATGGTGATCATAAACAGCTTGAACATAGACTATGTAAATGATGATCAAATGAAACAGGAACAAAACCCAGAAATGATGATTAACTTAGAAAAACGAGATTAAAGGTATAAATAGAATATCAACATGCACCAGATAAGCTTAAACCCTAAACTAAGCATGAAAATGAAGAAATCATAAGTAAAACATGCATTCCATAAGAAATCTAGGTTTGATCAACAATGACCACCCGAAGCAAAGGGAGACTTGATCGAGGCCAGCTGTCGAGGTGGAAGAATGGCGTGATCGAGGTGAGAATAAGCTTGGTCGAGGCAAATATGCGGCTTGGTCAAGCCCACTTATTCGGCATGGTCGAGCCCACTTTTTTGGCGTGGTTGAGGCGTAGTTGTGGCTTGGTCAAGCCCACTTGATCAAGGTTGAGGAGGGTTTGATCGAGGTGGTTTGTGATCGAGCTCACTTGGCCCGGTTCATCGAATCCGACTCGAGCTGGCGTTGAGTTGGCTCTTCCTTCTCCTTCTCCAAAATTGCAATGATGTTCCGAAAGCTCCCTAGATGCCTGAAATATCTCAAGAATGCACATGTATGCTAATACTAACGCATAACTACCTAAAAATGCGAATTTACTAAGAAAGTTCTATGAGCGCAACATGTTGACATCTAAATAACCATAAAATGATGGTAAATGACTTCTCAAAACCAATAAAATGCAGAGACATCAACTCCCCCAAACTAAATCCTTGCTTGCCCTCAAGCAAGTAATTTAGAAACCTGGAAAAGAAGTTTGAAAATGGGAAAACAAAACCAAAATATGCTGATAAAACATGGACTATCAAGGTCCAGGTTACTAATTTTAGAATGCAATCCCGTCTCATCCTACTTAAAAACTTTATTCATACTCATCAAAGTTCAATTTAGATCAGTTCCAACCTACACAATGCATTCAAATCCAATTATCTCTTTAACATTCATTAAGCAAAATTGTGGATCAAGCTATGCACATTCATTGAACTCTCATTAAGCAAAATTATGGATCAAGCTATGCTCCAACTGCGGAATCAGACGTGATGACTCTGAATTTTCATGGATTTTACATATCAATTAGCATCAATTATGAGGTCTAAAAGCGTGCATACATCACATTTATGGTTGATTTCATTAAGTTTAGGATTTTTTGTACTTTTGCATTAGAATTTGCATATGCAGCATTTTGGAGATTTTTCAGGACTTTCAGGAGTTTTCGGGAAGGATTTGCGAGGTTTCAGAAAAGCAGCGCTTAACATTGAATGGAGCAGCACTTAGCATTGAATGGACTAGATCTACCTTATAACCGAGGCATGATCGATCCCAACACTATGCAGGATCGATCTCAAGCACTTCTGCATCAAGGCAGGATCGATCCCAGCTCAGCACTTTCAGGCTCAATCCCGACTCTTACGAGATCGATCCCATAGCCACTTCAGATCGATCAGTAGGAATCGATCCCCACCTCTACTTGGATCGATCCCCCTTTCACTCTTTCAACGAAGTTTGTGAAGTCTAGAACAAAGCTAAGGAAGTGCACTAAGAAGAAAACAGATGAGATCGATCTCACCTAGGCCTGGATAGATCTAAGGCACTCAATTCCGGGATCGATCCCAGCCTCAGAAACACTTTGGATGCATCTCAGCTGGATCGATCCTATTCAAGTGTTTTTCAGTTCGGATCGATCGCACACTTACTAAACCAAAGTAGAACACGCTTCGACCCGACCAACTCAAATCCGGATACCACCTGAATCAAGGCCCAATATCCAAGACAATAATTAGCATTTTGTCTTTAGTGCGTATTAGGGCTTTTCTCTAAAAGCTATAAAAGCCCTAATTCACCGCCATTTCCACAAGCTTAGTTTTTCTTTCCTTTTTAGGTTTTGTCTTAGGTTTTTCATTTCTTTAGTTTGTTCTTGATGTTCTTGGTGTAAAATCCATTTTCCTTTCAAGCCTTTAGTTAATCTTCTGTTTTTATTTAGCTTTCTTGCTTAGCTTTACATTGTTGCATATTTGGTTCTTGTTGATTTACGTGTTTAGTTTTAATATCTTGTTTAGTTTACTCTTTCATTGCTGTTCTTCATTTATGGGTTTATGTTTTTGTTGTTCTTCACCTGTTTTTCCCAGATCTGCATGTTTAGCTTTAAGGTTATGTTTGCTGTTTCATCTGCTTCTACTCCCATGAGTAGTGAGTAGTCATCCAAGTTCCTGAGGATGGGGGTAGACTAGGTTTGATGTTATGGGTTTGCCTTAGTACCTAAGTTTATTGTTCTTAGATCCCTTCTATTCCACCTCAGCTTAATGCTGATTGTACTTATACCCGGAAATGACATAGACCCGCCGTTAGGCCCTTCAACACCGGAAGGTGAGTAATTGAAGGTGACCGGACCAAGGGGGTTTCGGAGACTTGTTTCCCCTTCTTTGTTAATAGATGTGGGAAACTTGTTAGCTAGACTAGTAGTTGTTAATGCCTGCTAGGTAGTCACCGTCTATGACGGCAGTTGAGTTTATGATTGCTTTGCTTGAGATTGGTTGCCAAGGAATTGGAATTGATTGTATGTGTAGCTAATGTCTAGGGGTCAGCTCATTGTTTGAGGTATGTTAGGTACTTAGGTAGCCTAGGACGGATTCCTAAGTCAGTTACCCTTTGTCCTCAAGAACTGCTTTACATTGCTTGCACCTTTAACCCTTTCTTGCTTTTACTTTGTTTTGCATTTAAGTGTTTTATGCTTCTTTCTGTTTTATGTTTTTTGTGTTCATTTTCACTTAGGACCTTTTAGCAACAAAACCTCTTTTAACACTTAGTTTGACTTTAAAGCATCCATTGCATTCCAGATTGTTAGTATACTCCCATTATGGATTGACAAACCCATATACAATACAATGATTGGTGATTGATACCCAATAGGCTTAAAATCCTATTATCAATTTGGCACCGTTGCCATTTGGGGTTTGTTACTACATTCTGGATTTTGGATCTTTTCAGATCAAGCTTTTCTTTTACATTTTGACTTACTAGTCTACCTTGTTTACTTTGTTTTCAGGTACTTGCTTAGTAGTGTATGAACCTGAGAAGCAGAGGACCAACTGACTTGCTTCCACTCGTAGATGACATCAGCACTCTTGAACAAGAACACTCTTGGGCAAGACGTGAACACGAACGTGTGGAACACTTGAGACGGTTGAACCTCAACATGGCAGACAACATTGACAGAGAAAACCAGAACACCATTGGTGCTTGTGACAACCCAAACACTCACACCGTCAAACATGGAACTAATCCACCTGCAATCTAGAACAACAACTTCAAGATCAAGCATAGTCTCATTGCTATGGTCCAGAGCAACATGTTCAATTGGCTACCTTTGGAAGACCCACTTGATCACCTAGATGTGTTCGACAGGTTCTTCAGTCTGACAAAGATCAACGATACTGTGAATGAAGACGCATTCAAGCTACACCTCTTCCCATTCTCATTGGGGTAGAAGGCACATCAGTGGGAAAAGTCACTCCCCATAAACTCCATCACAACATGGGATGCCTGCAAGAAGGCATTCCTTGCGAAGTTCTTCTCAACTTCACGAACAACATGCTTGAGGAATGAAACTTCTGGGTTTGCACAGAAGACCTCTGAAACCTTCTCTGAGGCATGGGAGCGTTTTAAAAAACTACACTATGCAATGCCCCCACCACGGTTTCAGCAAGGCTTCCTTGCTCAGCACACTCTACAGAGGTGCCCTGCCAAAGATCAGAATGCTGCTGGATACTGCAAGTAACAGAAACTTCCTCAACAAAGGAGTTGATGACGGATGGGAGTTGGTTGAGAACCTTGCCCAGTCTGATGGGATCTACAGTGAGGACTACGACAGAACACCCCGAGGTCCTTCTACATCTGATGATGGCACTAAGAAGGAGATAAAGGCGCTGAATGAGAAGTTGGACAGATTACTCCTGGGTTAACAACATCAAGTTCACTTCATCTCTGATGAAGAGCTACTCCAGACTCAAGCTGCCAAAGCTCAACAACAAGAAGAGATGTGCTATGTGCGGAATCAAGGGGGTTACAACAAAGGGTACTTCAACTACTCTAACAATCCTAGTCTTTCTTACCGAAGCATCAACGTTGCTAATCTTCAAGACCAAGTGTACCCACCTTAACAGCATAGGAACTCTCAACCCTTCAACAACTTCAACCAGAACATATGTTACTATCCCAAGCAACAACAACAGAATGGTTTTCAACAATAACAACTTATTGGTGTACCTCCTGGTTTCGCATCCACTCAACCTCCTGCTCAACCCTTCAACATCGAAGCTACCTTACAGCAACTACTTCAAGGTCAAGCTGCTTATGCAATGGAAACATCAAAAAGTTCGGTGAACTCCAACACAAAATGAATACATCCTTCGGTGCAATCTACTCAAAGATTGACAATCTCACCTCCAGGGTCACCATTCTTGAAGGAAAAACAGCATCGCCTTCAACTTCTGGAAATGGTCATCTACCAGGCAAGTCTTGCAGAACCCAAAAGATTATGTCAACATATGTGTCTTTTACCTTCACAAGACGTCTTCTACCAACACTCCAACTTCCACTGAGGACAGTGTAGCTCTAGTCGGGGGGGGGGGGGGGGGGGGGGGGGGT
>OVBE01003039.1:0-28255 GCA_900406425.1 Iberis pinnata | reverse complement strand
GTAATAACCTCGGTTTTGGTCAAAGGGGGTTGACCGGAAACGGGGTGTTACAAGCACACTATTGGTTTTGGTGACAACCCCAACACTCACACACAACATCATGGAATCAACCCACCTGCTGTACAAAATAACAATTTCGAGATCAAGCACAGCTTGATCGTTTCTGCAATCTCACCAAGATCAACGGTGTGAGTGAGGACGCATTTAAGATGCATCTATTCCCATTCTCTTTGGGAGAGAAAGCTCATCAGTGGGAAAAGTATCTTCCCAGGAACTCAACCACTACCTGGGATGCTTAGAAGAAGGCTTTTCTTCCCAAATTCTTCTCCACATCTCGTACTGCAAGGCTGCGAAAATGACATTTATGGTTTCACATAGCGAAACATTGAAACCTTCTCTGAGGCATGGGAACGCTTCAAGAATTACACTCTGCAATGTCCTCATCATGGTTTCAGCAAAGCATCCCTCCTCAGCACACTTTATCGCGGTGCTCTACCGAAGATACGCATGTTGCTTGACACTGCAAGAAACGGTAATTTCCTGAACAAGAGTGTTGACAACGGTTGGGAACTTGTAGAGAATCTTGCTCAATCTGATGGAATATATAGTGAAGACTATGATCGCACACCTCGCGGTGGCTCTGACATAGATGATAAGACACATGCGGATATAAATGCTCTTAATGATAAGTTAGACAGGCTCCTTCTGGCTCAGCAACACCAAATACACTTCATCACTGATGAATAACATATTCAGATTCAGGCTGGGGAGGCTAACCAGCAAGAGGAGATTAGCTATATGAAAAATCAAGGTGGATATAACAAAGGTTCATCAACTACTCCAATAACCCTGGTCTTTCATACCGAAGCAACAATGTAGCCCACCCTCATGATCAAATATATCCACCGCAGCCACAGAAGCCTATTCAACCATTCATCAACTACACTCATAATCGTATTTTCTTTCCCAAACAACAACAACAAGGTGGTTTTCAGCAACCACAAAAACAACAAAAAAGGCTGGTGCACCTCCTAGTTTCACCTCTAACCAATCTCAAGCTCAACCTTCCAACATTGAAGCCATGTTGCAACAATTTCTACAAGGCCATGCCAATAGTGTCATAGAGACATCTAAGAAGTGTGGTGAACTTCACCACAAGTTGGATTCTTCCTTCAACACCATCTATGCGAATATTAAAACTCTAAACTCCATAGTTACTGCTCTAGAAGGCAAGTCTGCCTCCACTTTTGCTTCTACAAACGGTCAACTTCCATGAAAATCTGTACAGAACCCAAAGGAGTATACTCATGTCAATGCCATCTTCCTGGGGAGTACCACTGACCTTCCTCCTCCCATTTGCACTACTCATTTCACTGTGGACAATGTGATTCAAGTTGGGGCTGGGATTCGAGTTTAAACGTAGTTGAAACTCTAGATTTTGAAAAGTCTGCTCCTGGTTATAAGCTACCTGCTTCAAGGGAGAATATAACACCTTTCGTTCCACCACCTTATGTTCCAAGATTGCCATTCCCATCACGTTTAAAAAAAGAGATTATGGGATAATATTCATAAATCTTTGAGAAACCCATGAGGGAAGAGACTGCCCAGGGAGTGTTGGTACTGAATGTCGTATGCAATGCTATAATAGCAGAAAAACAAGAGGATTCTGGTTCATTCACTTTACCATGCTCACTAGGATCCCTAACCATCAACAAGTGCCTTTGTGATTTAGGAGCGTCCATTAACTTAATGCCTTTCTCCACTGCCAAGAAGCTGGGATTCAACGAATTCAAGGCTTCCAATATAACTCTGTTGTTGGCAGATATATCCATTAGGTATCCTATTGGCACTCTGGAAAACTTACCCATCAAATTGGGGACGTAGAAATACCCACTCACTTTGTGGTGTTGGAAATAGATAAAGAGCCGAAGGACCCATTGATGTTTGAAAGACCTTTCTTAGCGACAGTTGGAGCTGTGATCAACGTCAAGAAAGTTAACATCAGGTTGAATATAGGAAATGGTCCAAGGATGATCTTTAACATCAAGAGCAAGACGAAGAAGCTTACAATCCAAGGCCAGCTATTCTCAATCAAGGAAATGAATGAGGACAACAATGAGGATGGATTGGAGAAGGATTCAACCCAGTTTTCAAGGCACCATGAAACATTTAAGCTTATTAAAGAACCAAATGCAAGGGTTCCTGCAAAGTTAGAAGAAACCAGAAGATTGGGGATACCAACTTATGAGAGCAAACTACAAATTTCAGAAAAAAGATCATGAGCTCGAGCACCAAATGGAACGTATCCCACCTCAGAAACTAACTTCAGGCACTCCCATTCTGAAAATTGTTTTGAGCCTCGTACCCAATCAATGGACATCAAGAGTGGAGATCAAGGGTTTCTGCTTAAAGGTTCAAATACTATATGGGGAATGCGAATACAAAATTCTCCACGAACTTCATACATAAGGAAATCCTATCTAGTGAAGAAATCATACTTGTTGTGGAACCTGGTAAAGGGTCGAAGTTGAACTACCAATTCAACCAGCACAATGATAACATAGTCGTTTCAGAAAGGACCTCGGTTCTGCTTGGGGAACCGTCTCATGGTCATTGAATTTAAAACCGGAAGTTAAGCTTAGTTACTTTAAACAAACTCACTTGGGAGGAAGTCTCATGTTTAGCTTTGTACATATAAATTTTTTATGCTTTTTATTTAAGTTCTTCGTTTAATGCATTTATGTTTTTATTTGGTTTTGGTGTTTTAGGGACTTTGGAATTAGGTTTTAGGCACTTAGTAATGAGAAAAGAAGGGCATGGGATTAACTCAAGCTTTCGACCAAGCCGGATAAACAGGCTTAAGTCCGATCGAGCCACACATGATCGAGCCAAGAAAATACGTTGTCGATGCACTGACAAAGCTTGATCGAGCCATGAAAAACGTGACCAATCCGTCCATCGAGCTAGAACAAGGCCGTGATCAAGCCACAACACATTATTGATCGAGCCAAATGGAGCGTACGATCGAGCCATGGAAATCATGATCGAGCCACGCAACGCGATCGAGCTGAGC
Source organism: Iberis pinnata (assembly GCA_900406425.1). NCBI lineage: Eukaryota > Viridiplantae > Streptophyta > Magnoliopsida > Brassicales > Brassicaceae > Iberis > Iberis pinnata. The sequence goes on along the minus strand of OVBE01003039.1, from coordinate 25,182 downwards.
ACACCATCAAACCAACATGATCGAGCCACAACAAATTGTTTGATCGAGCTATGGAACGTTCTCATCGACCCGCATAAATTTCTCACCAAGCCACATTAGCTACGATCAAGCCACACTTCAACTCGAGCCAAGAACTCACCATTTCACTTCAAAGCTTGTGTCCCCACTTGCCCACTACTCACACCATGCCAAGAAGTGTCCTCTCATCCCTTTCCAAGATTCCCCAATAAGCTCATACACCTCCATCACCTTCCTTGTCCTTCCTTTAATCCTCCTCCACATACCAACACTTTAGTCCCCATCCACATGCTTCTACATACACCACTCTTCAGCACCATCAATAATTTCGACCAAGGAGTTTATATAAGGGAGTCTCTTACCTCTTTGCTTCTTCTCACTTAAACTTAACTCTCACTTACAAAATCTTTCTTGAAACTCTCCATCTTTTGAGCATTTCGAACGTTTTCTCGTAAGAACACCAAGCTTCTACGAAAATTTTCACCAAGTATTTTAGCATCTTTATTTCAACCCTTTTACTCCTGAACTTTTATGAAATTCTTGGTTTTTCTGAAACTTTGTTTTGTCCTCCTGAAATTACAAAAATTCTCTTATGGCACTTCATCCTCTTAAAAATAGGTTTTGACTTCTGAAATGTGTGGTGAACTCATTTTGTAAGGACGATTTGAACTAGGTTTTTGTTTGAAAAATATATGCCTTAATCATCACAATTCATTTATTTCATAATGATTGCCTTTGATATTTGATTCTTGTTGAACCTATTGGAAAGAGTACTCATTTATATGAAATTATCTACTCTCTTTCAGGATCACAATGTCCATGCCATTAGGGGAAAGGATAGCAGCAAAGCTTCATAGGAGAAGAGCATCCTTCGGTGCTAGGCGAGACGATACAGAGATTTCTTCAGAAATCTCCCCAAACGCTCCAGTACTCACTGAAAGGCAATTTCAAGCACGTCAAATTACTGAAAGACTACAAAGAACCAGAGAAGATATGGAAATTAAGGAGCAACAAGCTATTCACTTCGATAGCATGGAATGCGAACCAGAGCTAATAGCAAAAGAAAAGCGTGCAAACGCTAAGAAGAATGCTGAATATTCAAGAAAACATTTGGAAATAAAAAGGGGAAACAAGTTGAAGTAGAAAGCGATAACACTAGTGAGCATTCGGACTATAAGGAGGGCGAGGAAATGAGTGTTGAACTGCAGGGTTACTATACTGAATTCAAAAATGCGGTAATCAACAAGAGGAATTCTCAAACGATGGCCGAAGAAAGCTCAAAGTCGCTTGACATTGCTACACTTCTTTCACGATGTTTTAAGGGAACTCGATTCCCACACAATCCTTCCATGGGAGATCTAGGAATCACAAAGGAGATGACCCACCTTTTCAAATATGCCAATCTCAAAAAGCTCATGTCTACTCACTGTGATGGGTACAAAGAAGAAACCTGCCACTTCCTGGCCACTCTCCAGATGTATTGCAATGACGATGATTTGTAGGGGTACATCACCTTTTCTGTGAGGGATAAATCATATGATATTTCTGTGGGTGAATTGAATCATCTTTATGGCTTCCCATCTGATGGGAACATTGATGACACCCCATATTTTGAAAAGGATGAACTCACTGCATTGTGGGAAACTATAGGGGTTGGGAGTTATAGCTCAGGAAAATGAAAGAGTACAGGCATATGGAACCTAGTTCTGTAGTACTTCCACAAATCTGTTGCTAACACCATGTTTGCAAGGGAAGTGACAGGACATGTGACTGATGGAGAAATGGGAATGATAGACTTAGAATTGAAATCTACGTTGCAATATACATCCAACGGTTGTCCAATGCAAGGTGATAGAGCTAACTCCAGCCTATCTCATGTTTTGATCAATTAACTGATATGGTATAGGGAGTTGGCAAGGGCGCTGTATAAAAAGGGGAGTCGTGGTACTTTAACGATTGGGGGAATTGTGACACCCATTCTACGGGCTTGCAAGGTTCCCCTTGAGGGTTAAGGTCACCCCGCAAGATGGATTGGCCTCAGCTACATGAAAAACGCGCATTTCTTTGAAGGTCCAACACACGAGCAGCTGTACAGGTTCACCCACCCACGCTTGGGAGACTCGCGCCTATCATTTCCCAACGTCCCTTTCACCACTATCAGGAAGAGGGAAAACATCAATTTTCAACCAAGTGCCGACATTCTACACTATTCAGAAAACAGGGAAGCTGCGTAAATAGCTGATTAAGTAATCCCTGAGAGGGTATATTTTCCCAACGATCAGGAGTTAGGTGAGCCGGAGTGTTATCACTTTGACGACGCTCCAACTACAAAGCAAGGAAAGAGTTTAGCCGCAAATCACAAAAATATTGGCAAGTTCCAGGATAACTACTTCAGCCGGAAGTTCAAAGAAATGACCACTCAAATTAAGAAGCTAACTCTGAAGCTAAACAAGGCAACCACCTCCAAGAAGCAGCGATCCCCTGATAATTTAGAACGAAGTCACTCAACGCAGCATTCAACAGCAACAACATCAACAACATCAGCAACTGCAACAATAAGAAGCACCGGGTACTAACCCAGGATATACAACATATACGATGGATGATTACATCTCTTCCAACTTCTTCATCCCCACCTACCATTGTATAATCCTATTAGTCTGCCTATGATTCTGTTTGTTGTTTCTGTTTGCTGTTTATGCTTGTTGTTTATGATTGTTGTTTCTGTTTATCTTTATGTGTGTTTATGTTTTCTTGTCCAACCCCTAAGTTCACCTACGAATTTTGGTTACATAGAGACTGTGTAATTCATGTTTGGGGGAGGATTCAGGGGCCTATCATCTAATGAAAGTTTTATGTTTGCTCCTTGATCTCCAATCATGCATAACATTTAAAGCATAGAAAACCATACAAATCTGATTTTTTTTAATTGTTTTTCGAAAATAGAGTGTTCATCTAGTTGCATTTAGGATGTTATATTTATAGGTTTGTCATTTGCATCTGCATAGGGAACTAGGATGATAGTAACCTTGTAAGTATGTTGTTTTCTTAGAAAGTATAAGTGCCATGGTTATTAGTTGTCTAATGTATCCTGATTTAGTCTGAAGTAAAACTGCACCATGCTTGGAATGTGAACGTGCATGATCCTTTGTCTTCTAAAGCATGTTGTGATTTGAAGTTTGACCCTATCTATTAGAACTTAAAACTGACATTTAATTATCATGTTTGTGTGCTGGATTTGAACTCATGGATAGTATATACATATTTGGGTTATCTTCTACCATTTTACCACTCTTGTTAGCGCAAGTAAACTCCCTACCCTTGAACCTTGCCTTCTTTAAAGCCATGAATTTACTACTAAGAGTCAGGTCTTTTATGGAATGATTTTGGTAGAAAGTGTTAGATTCGAACTAACAGGAATAACATCTCATACAGTTCTCGTCCACGCTTTTTGGACTAGATACGACTAGGTGGGGTTTGATTATGGTATTTCAGGTTGGTTTGAAAATGAATAAAAGGATGCGGATAGCTGGTAAAAGAAATGGTAGAGTAATGGACCTTAGGAGATGAATGAAAAAGAAAAAGGAAACATAATGGACTAGTAAAGGGTTTGGGGGAACAATGATATGAAAAGTATGGTCAGTGCATAATCATAAAATGATATAGTAGATGGAAAAGGGTAAAACCCAAGAAGTTAGTGCAAATGAAGAAAGTCGGAAACCATAGGCATTTAAATAAGGAAGTTCCCAAATCCACTAGCAATCAAATAAGAAGAACCCTCTTCTAAGAGTATTTAAGGAAAATATGAAAAAGGGAAAAGCGTTAACAAGTAAGATCACATCAAATTTTAAAAGGGTAGAATTAGGGTCTCCTACCAGATAGAATCATGAAAAGTTAGGTTTCATTGGCATTGGGTAGGTGAGATTATGTTTCTGTATGCATCTAAGTGTTCTTACCTTTAGCCTTATGCTAAAACTCATTCCCTTTTAAGAGAACCCTATTCTGAATTGTTAGCCATTGCATGAAGGGGTCATTTTTACTTTTTAGCATGTCCTTTGATTTAATGCGTTCATTGAACGTGCATAACTTGATCTATGGTTCCTACTTAATGAATGTTAAAAGGGTAAATACATTTGAATGCATTGTGGAATTTGGAATTGATATGGAATGAACTGTGATGAGTATCGCTAAGGTTTTTAAGTAGAACGAGATTAGGATACATTACAAAACTAGTAACTTGGACATTGATATTACCTGTGTTAGCAGCATATTTTGGTTATGAGTTCCCGTTTTCAAACCTCTCGTCCAGACTTCTGAATTACTTGCTTCAGGGCAAGCAAGGGTCTAGTTTTGGGGAGTTGATGTCTCTGCATTTTAGTGATTTTAGAAAGTCATTTAATATCATTTTAGGGTTTTTTAGTTGTACATATGTTTCATCTATAGGCTATACTAGTAAGTTTGCAATTTTTAGGAAGTTTTGCATTAGCACTTGCATACATATGCATTTTAGAGATTATTCAGGACTTTCAGAAGCTTTCAGAACGTTATTGCAATATGGAAAAGGAAAGAGAAATGCACAGAATGAAATTGACTCAAGTGTAGCTCAATTCAAAAAACTTCAACCTCGGCACCTCGATCCCGTGACCGAGCCAAGGCAAAGTCGGCTCGATCATAAGCACTCTTCACCTCGATGGCCCGATAAGTCACCTCGATATTGCAAGTCTTAAGCTCGATTGCTCGAGCATTCCATCTCGAGCCAAAATATTCACACCTCGAGCCAGCTCCAACACGCCTCAATCCTGGCCAAGCACCTCGATGGACCCAACTCGATCTCCCAGCCGAGCACCTCGATCACTGGCTCCATGCCTTGATCGCATCTTCGTGCCTTGATTGCATCTTCATGCCTCGATCCCGTGATTGAGCCAAGCCAACTTTTCCTTGATCACTCTTCTCCATGCCTCGACTTCCAGCTCGAGCCAAGCACCTCCGACCCGACCAATTCGGTTCCAAGATGGACCAGACCCAAGACCCAGATTAATCATTGCTTTTTGTCTTTTATCCATTTTAGGGCTTTTCTCTAAACACTATAAAATCCCTAAAACACTTCCATTTCGAGAAAGCTTTTACTTTTTTCCATTTCTAGCTTTTGTCCTAGGTTTTATTTTCTCTCTACTTTGTTCTTGATGTTCTTCATGTTCTAAACCCAGATTTTGATTAAGTTAATGTTTACCTTCGATTTCTTCACCTTTCATGCTTAGATTAGGACTGTGAACTATCTGGTACATGTTGATCTACGTTATTATGCTTTTAATCTCATTTTCACCTTAATCACTTTCTCTGTTTTTGCTACTGTTTCACTGATACTCTGTTTTTCTGGGTTAGTGTTCTTGGTGTTCATCATCTTTTACTTTTTTCCATTTCTAGCTTTTGTCCTAGGTTTTATTTTCTCTCTACTTTGTTCTTGATGTTCTTCATGTTCTAAACCCAGATTTTGATTAAGTTAATGTTTACCTTCGATTTCTTCACCTTTCATGCTTAGATTAGGACTGTGAACTATCTGGTACATGTTGATCTACGTTATTATGCTTTTAATCTCATTTTCACCTTAATCACTTTCTCTGTTTTTGCTACTGTTTCACTGATACTCTGTTTTTCTGGGTTAGTGTTCTTGGTGTTCATCATCTTTTACTTTTTTCCATTTCTAGCTTTTGTCCTAGGTTTTATTTTCTCTCTACTTTGTTCTTGATGTTCTTCATGTTCTAAACCCAGATTTTGATTAAGTTAATGTTTACCTTCGATTTCTTCACCTTTCATGCTTAGATTAGGACTGTGAACTATCTGGTACATGTTGATCTACGTTTTTATGCTTTTAATCTCATTTCCACCTTAATCACTTTCTCTGTTTTTGCTACTGTTTCACCGCTACTCTGTTTTTTTGGGTTAGTGTTCTTGGTGTTCATCATCTTTGACTTTTGATCTTCATGTCTTTCTTAGTAGCTATGCTTTCATGTTTTACTGATTTCGCACCAAACATGCGTAGTTAGTAGTTTACCTTAGATTCATGAGCATGGGGTAGACTAGTGTTAATGTTTTGTTCTTCCTAAGTACCTAAGCTTGTTTGCATCTACATACCTTCTGTTTCATTGCTCTTCATACTGATTTCTTTGTGATCAACTGAAATATGATATTAGGTATTTTAGCACCCAGAAGGTGTTCAATGAAATACATGAACATAGTGATTTCAGAGCTTTGCACATCATAGCCTAAGAGATTAGATGTTTAGGGTGCTTATTGGCTTTAGTAGATTGGTTCCTCATGCCTGCTAAGTAGTGTACTGTTAACGAGAGTTAGGTGTGGTGATTGCTTGGCTTGAAACCATTTACCAAGACATTGGAATTGGTTGCATATGAATTTGTTTTCTAGGGGTTACTCATTTTTTGAGGTATGTTAGGTGCTTAGGTAGTTCAGGAGGGATCTCTAGTCAATTATCCTTGTCCTCAGGAACTACTTCCCACTTGATTGCATCTTTACCCATTTTCCTTTCATGCTGTTTATGCTTAGTATCTGCCAATGTATGTTAGTACTTGTTTCCTGTCTCATGTTTTAGTTTCCTGCATGTTTTGTTTGTTTTGGAACTGTTAGTTAAACCCCCATTTTCATATTTAACTTGAATCATTAGTTCTAATTGCATCCAGATTGCTAGCATCACACCCATTTCGATTGACAACCGTATCCTATACTACAATGACATGTTTGTGTAGAGAGTGAATTGATAACCCACTATACTACATTGACACAGAAAAATCATGTTATCAACCATACTTAACAAAATACCAATTAAGAAAAATAACACAACGCCTTATGAACTTTGGAAAGATATTGTACCATCATACAAACACATGATGTGGGGGTGCCTTGCAAAGGTTGTTGTACCACCTATGAAAAAGGTTATTGTTGGACCGGAAATTGTTGATTGTATTTTCATTAGCTATGCACACAATAGCAGTGCTTATAGATTTTTGGTTCATAAATCAGTTATACCTTGTATTCATGTCAATATAGTCATAGAATCACGAGAACAACGTCCAAAAAGGACTACTGAAAAAAGAGAAGAGAATTCCTCAACAAATTAGGCAAGCACTTCTGGAACTTCTCAACATATGGAATAAGTAGAAGTTGAACCTCGACGAAGCAAAAGAGCTCGTAAGGAAAAATCATTTGGAGATGATTTTATGATTGTTTTCTCGCTGAGAACAAAACAAGAACTTAATATTAAGATATTTCTATACCACACACCTCACTAGAAGGAAGCCGTCAATAATGAAATCGATTCAATCTTATAAAATAATACTTATGAGATAGTCGATTACCCGAAGAGTCTAAAGCACTAGGGTATAAATCGATTTTCAAAAAAAAAAAGAACTGATAACACCCTAGAAAAGTATAAGGCTAGACTTGTAGTGAAAGGATTCAAACAAAAATAAGGTATGGATTTCTTTGACACATATTCTCCGGTAACACGGATAACATCTATTCGAACTCTGGTTGCTATCGCAGCTTTAAGGGGCCTAGAAATTCATCAAATAGATGTAAAAAAAACCTTCTTGAATGGAGATTTTAGAAGAGGAAATCTTTATGAAATAACATGAAGGTTTTGTCATTCCAGGACAAGAGCACAAAGTCTGTAGACTTGTGAAGTCATTATACGAACTCAAGCAAACTTCGAACCAATGGCATGAAAAATTTGACAATTTAATGATGTCAAATGGGTTTACTATAAACAAATGTGATAAATGCATACACATGAAAAGTACTCCACATGGATACATTTTGTTGGGTTTATATGTTGATGACATGCTCATTATTTGTAGCAATAAAGTCATGACTAATAAAAAAAGAGTATTCTTAGTTGAAACTTCGACATGAAAGACATGGGTTTAGCAAACGTTATTCTTGGGATTATAATTCATAGAAATAATCAATGCCTCATCTTATCACAATCACATTTTTCTCAAAAGATACTTGATAGATTCAAAGAATATTAAAAAAAAAGTGAAAACTCCAGTAGACCCTCATTTTCACTTGACTAAAAACTCAGGAACCACGGTGAAACAAGTAGAATATGCTCGGATAATCAGGAGTCTAATGTACTTAACAAATTGTACTAGACCCAACCTAGCGCATGCAGTTATTGTACTAAGTCGCTACACTAGTAATCCATGATATAAACATTAGAAATCTACAATGAGAATCTTATATTACCTACGTTATACTAAAAACTACGGATTACACTTTGGTAAAGAACTAGGAGTTTTGAAAGGATACAACGATGCTAAATGGTTAACAGACTCCAAAACACAAAATCCACGAGTGGATATATCTTTACCTTAGTTGGTGCTGCAGTATCCTGGAAATCTTCCAAACAAACTGTCATAGCCACGTCAACCATGGAATCAAAGTTTATAGCTCTTGAAAGATATTCTCAAGAAGCATAATAGCTTAGGAACTTCTTAGAAGATATTCCCATGTGGGAAAACCATTTCCATCATTACATGTACATTGTGATAGTCAATCGACTATCTCTCGGGCACAAAATACGATGTATTATAGCAAATCTCGTCACATAAGATGACGACATAAGACCATTAGAAACTTGATCTCCACATAAGTACTAACGATAACGCTTATCAAATCTGCCGAGAACCTAGCTAATCTGTTCACTAAAGGTTTGGCAAGAGATCATGTAGAAAAATCATCAAGAGGAATGGGTTTAAAATCCTATGAACAAAGATAAAGTTTGATGGTAAACAAGAATTTGCAATATTATCTAAGCAAATACTTAAGTCTAATCATTCATCATTGTAGTACTTAAGATATCAACCAAATTCAGGTAATGTTTTCCGCACTAATCCTATTATAATTGTGTCTAGTCTAAGATAATAAGATTTTGATAATTTTGAAACATTCAAACATGCATAAACAATAAAGTCAATAAAAAGTCAATGATTCAAAAAGTCAACAGCAATTAGCAAAAGTCAACAGAAATTTAAAACATGAAATTAACAATAAAAGGCTAAGCAAATGGTATATGTTATTGATTCAGGTGATCAAATGATATCATTTGATATTTAATACTAACTATTAAGCTAATCCTTGCTCTAAGATCTCATAAATAGACTAATCCTATTTCATGGCATTAATTCTTTCCCTAATCATGCAATTAAGACAAGCTCTTGGATAATCACATAATCATGAAACATTAAGATCTAATCTATGCTAAACCACTAAACTAACTAACACAATTCTCTTGGTTAGACCTCATTTAGCATGTAGTGATTGGTTCCGATATTTCATCGAACACCTTTCGGGCACTATTTATCCTATGATCTAGATTCATTTGATCAAATTAAATCTAGGACTAAGATCATCTACTACATGAAGATTCAAGAGTTCAAAATCCTAAACATCACATTCCATCACCTAATCACCCTAATCTATCTAACCATTTGCTTAAAGGGGACTACTCACTAATCATTGAGAAAACACAAAATCCAAGACTAGAAATGTGTTGAATCATGATTAGAAATAGATTTAAGAAGAATAATATCAATGAAAAGCAACAAATCAAACTCAAATAAGCATAAGATCAAAAGGTTTACAAAGTTTATCTTAGAAAAATAAAGCTTAGTCTCTCCAAAATTAGGTTTAGAGTTTATATAGTAATCCTAAAAGATGCAATGTGTTAACCCAAAAATAGTTGGGTCAACCCAATTCAAAATGGGTTTAAACCATAAAGGGAAAGTCAAAGGTTGAATTTTCAGATCAATATCAGTTTAGCCAAACCGATACACCAAACTGGTACAAAATTTTGTCGCGTGTACTGGTTTAGCCAAACCGGTACACCATCCCGATATTTGCGTATGGAATTTGAGATTATATTACGCTGTTTTCGCATGATCGGTACATGAAACCGATACTCCTTTTTATTCGGTTGTACCGGTTTGATCAAACTGGTACATTAAACCGCTACTCCTCTTCAGAACATCTTCTTCACTTGTACCGTTTTAGACAAACCGGTACATTAAACCGGTACACCACGTTTCCTCTTCTTCTTGAATCCTTTTTGTCCCTTTTTATTTTTGCTTTCGGTTTTCCACTTCTAACACCTGAGAAAATGAAATGCAATGCAATGCAAATGCATGCTAAACTAACTTATATGCACATGAATCTACTTAGAATGAATGCAAAACGAGAGTTAAAATGCACTAAAAATATAATATATCAACTCCCCCAAACTTACCATTTGCTTGTCCACAAGCAACCACAAAAGTAAGTAAGAAAGAGAGTTTTGCAAATGCAAACTCATAACCAAAACTTGAATGTAATGCTTAAGTGTATCATCCTAAAGACTAGTAAAATGATGCATGGATCACAATTATTCAATGTACTTCTACATACTCATCACAAGAACTAACTTTTAGAAATAAAAATAAAGTATCCTCAATCCATCATATTCACCAATCCACTACATTCATTTAACATTTAAGTGCGGTCTTGCTCATGGAAAGGTAATCTAGGCCATTTTGTTCAGTTTTAGAGCTTTTTAGATGTTTGAAGTACTTTCTCACATTTTAAGGTGGTTTCTCTCAAAAGAGTAATGCAAAACATTAGGAAAAATCAAGGTAGAGTCAAACAATTGATGCATACAAGGCTTTCACCTCATCTAATGCTCTGCTCAAATCCCTTTTATGTTTCTATACTATCCCATGTTTCACATTCTTTTTCACTTAGAACCCGAACCACCAAATTTTCAATCCATTTCAAAAATTTTCTACCCAAAACATTAGACTTTTTTCTTTTGATTACTAAACTACTAGGAGCATTCTTCTTTCTTTTATTCCCTTACAATTTGGCACTTAGTCTTCCTTTTCCCATGTAGACATAGATTTTTCTTTGTCTTTTCCTTTTCGCTTTTATTCCACTATCTTGGGAGGATTAGACTATTCCTTCTTATTTTAATTTCCAAATCATTTGGTTTCTTTGATACTCCTAGAGTTTCTTTACTTAGGCTTATTTCAATACTCTTTAAACACAACCACACTTTTCCATATGATTCCCCTAAACTTATACCCTAATCTAGTCATTCCCCCCACCTAAGCATGTTAACCTTAAAATGAGGCTAACTCTAAGAGGCTATTTCCTTTTCGTTCGACTTCTATTAAACGGGTTTTTGCCCATGTATGCATCTTCCGAAAAGACCTCACAATAAAGAGTGTGGTAATCATCCTAAAGATGAGAATGGCCATTTGGATTAACAAGAGTGATAGAATTAGAAAACGATAATGCAAATGTTAAGTGTTTTACCATGGCTAAGCATTTCAAATCCATAAGCAAGAAAATTATATTCATTTAAGTCCAAATATTCATGGGATTGGTTTCAATTTAAGCAAGATTCAACAAACATCATGAAGCATAAAGAAGTCAATTCCAAGCATGGATTTTCCAAATCTTAAGAATGGTTTAAGCATAATTCTACTACTAGCTAGGGTGCTATGATTCAAGCAAAACATCAAGATTCACAAGGTGATCCAATCATTTTTCCCTATGCAAATGCAACTTAGAATGAAATTAAATGCAATCTTTTTGAATATTTTTGAAAAAATTTCGATTTGTAGGGATTTTGAAAACCATAACTATTCACAATGCTAATATGCATGATAAGAACAAAATTGAAACTAAGTTAGCTACGATCCCTCCCCCAAAATTAATTCACACGGTCCCTTGTGTGAATAAAAATTCGGAGAATGGGACAAAAATGAGAAAATAAAAGCTAAATGTGAATGTATTTACATGGTGAAGAAATGGTACCTTAATAATAGGGAAATGATGGATTGTAGGGTTCCTCGTCGGTACAGAAACCCGGAGACTCATTTTCGAAACCGGAGGTGGTGGTGTTGGCATTCTTCATCGTTGTCTTTATTGCCTTGGTGCATCTACCGAACTTCATGGCCGAAACGCAGTTGACTGGCTCGAACCGTCATCTCCATGGTAGGAATTTCAGTGAGATGCGTCTTCCTCCATGACCATACGCTCGTGTGAAGCATCTTCGGGCTGGTTCGGAAAGGGTTGTTGGTCAAAGCTAACGTCAGCTCCGTATTCTCTGCAAGTTGTTCCCTTGAGGATAATGGATGTCAACTTTTTGACTTGCTTGACCAATTTCCTCGTCGTCCGGTCTTAGAACATGTTCCACCGGCTTAGCTTCTTCTGCTCCAAATATAGGTCTTGGAGATGTCCGTGTTGATGCGGCATAGAGGAGGGCCCATGATAATACCTAGCGCTTCCATAGAAGATGTTGACGTGGATGTCCGAGGATGGTTCACGGCTTGTAATGGCGCTTGTTAGATCTGATCATGGGAAAGGTCCGGTTGAAAACGGACGTTGTTGCTGCGCATGACAGAAGTATGATCCGGATTGGGAAGGTAAAATGTGACCCTTGTCCCATTTGCAGTGGTGTATCGATAAGCATACTTGTACTCGGATCTTTCTCTAACTTTCCTGACTATGATCAGCATCTTGTTGAGATACTTGATATCCATGAGCTTGGGCAAAGTTTACACGTGCGGGAGCTCAATGAAGACGACCTTTAGGATTGGGGTAATCCATCCCCTTAATGCTTAGTTGAGGCGTTTGGTCTTTTTGAGTCCAACCCTACCCTTTAAGCGCCAACAAATTTTGCAAAAACAACTGTACCGGACTTGGCCGACATGCCTCTAGATTCAGGAAGAGCTCCTCGTTATTAAATTCCGTTCGAATAATGGGTGCTAATTCCAAACGCAAGAATCTCATTTCACCTTCCATGATGGTTCCTCCTTCTCGCCTTGAAAAGAATGAGTGAGTGAGGATTTTATGGATGTATCTTATCGCGGGATGGCGTAAACTCGTCCCCTTAGTCCTTCTGGCTTCATAATTTCCCGTTTCCGCAAATGCTGGTTCAAAATGGGTTTCTCCTTCCGTTGAAAAGCCATAGATCTCGACTATCTTTTCAAATACCAAAGCATGAATCATGCCGTTCAAATCACTGAATTCAATCCTCCCCCCCCCTCCGTCTAGATGCTTGATCCTCTCACGGTATTGAAAACTCTCAATTTAGCAAAGAGCATACATGTGTGTTCCCGGTATGATGGGAAACACATGTTCAAAATGCTTCCAATTCCAATTCCGGTCAAAAGAGTTTCGACCTCATTGTATATACTGAGCATCCTCAAAGTACTTGGATCTGGGAAGATGGATTCAACAAAAGCTACTTCCATGAGAGCTTGATAGAGTTCGGTTGAAGAAGGTGTTCTTTGAGGGTTCCGTTCCATAGGCACCGGAGGAGGGGTGGTTGTTGTGATAAAATCGGTTCTTTGGCATTGGCTTGACCTTGTGCCGCATTTAAACTAGTCCGGGACAATCTACCCGTTGGTTTTTTGATGGTGATCCCGCCACTACTAACCACATTACTTGCTCTCGCTCTTTTCTTGTTCCCGTCATCAATTGCGATATCCTTTCCCTTTTCTTCTCTTGTTGCTTTTTTGGTGTTTTCTTTGGTGCCATGATTATTTCCTACAAAATTGGAAATCATTATAAGGAAATTGCATTCGTATCCAATAAATGATCAAGTCTAAGGATAGTTGTAAGGCGATCAAACCTCAATGTGAAAGACTTAAGCATTTCTATATGTCAAGCTACAAATTTCTCAAGTCGTAATCCAATTATACTCTATTATCCTAATTCAACACTCTCTCATCTCAACATTCAATAATTATACTATGATTTATCTACAAAGAAATTGCATAAGCTTTTAAATATTCAAAAATATCAAATCATTCAAGTACTTAATCTCTAAGCCTTAGATACAATTTCAAAGAATACAATGATGTTAAGAATTAATCCAATCAGAGCATACTATCATAGCTAATCTCTTATGTTTGACTTAAACATAGCATTCTAAACTCTCAATTAACCACAACCTACCAATTCCCCCTAAACCTCTTTCAATTTGCTCAAGAACCCTAATTTCCCAATTTTGCAAAAATATGAAAATTAAGCTCAATCATTCAAGCAAATGGTAATGCACCTAATACCCAATGAGTTTCTAAGCATAATCAACAAGATTCAATCCTAAAATCAAAGGAAAATCAATTTTTTGTTCTAGGTGAATAGTGATTTTTGAAATTGAGATAGTTTGTGTGCATACCTTGCTTTGTTGATACGAATGGAGAAGAAATAGACAAAAGAGCATGAGAAAAATCGAATTATAGCAAGAACAAGTGCAAAAATCAGTTTAAAAATGAGTGAGAATTCGAAAATTTTGGTGAAAAAGCTTTGAAATCATGTGAGAATGAAGAAAGAGGGAAGAAGAGTGTTTAAAATCGGCTCAAACTTAGTCAACTTACCTCGTACCGGTTTTTTCCAAACCGGTACATTAAAAAGATATTCAAGTTTAACGTGTGTACCGGTTTTTCCAAACCAGTACCACATGCCGATACTAGTCTCTGGTCCGAAAATTTATATCACGCGGTTTGGCGAAACCAGTACGCCAAACCAATATGCTCTAATTTTCGCGTTTTTTGTAGTGTAACGGTTTATCCAAACTGGTACACTAAACCGATATGGCTGATAATTTTTCCATAATTTATCAAACCTGCACCAATCATCACCTAAACTTCCCTCGCGGTTAATAAACCCAAAATGATGCCTAAAGAAGCTTAAAAAGTGGAGAAAAGGACTAAAAAATGGATATTTACAAAAAGGATAACATGAGATTGACTCTCAAGTGCACTTGTTTAAAGTCACTAAACTTGACTTTCTTCCTTAGATCAAGCTTGGTCGGGATTCAGAGGAAGCTTCGATCCTCCGTTGTCAGCAAACTTTGTTGACAATCTTCTTGAATATTTTGATCTCTTATCTTCATATGTGGAACTAGTCTTACCATTGCTAGTTTCCCCTAGGCATTCAAAAAAAAGTTCATCGCTCGTCTTCACCCAATAGTTTTGTCCATCAGTGACGGGTTTCTTCTTGGTCCCTTGGATGTCATACCGTTTAGTGTGGTTTATACCAATACGGATATTGATCTTTCTTTCCTTGACATCGATCTTAGCTCCAATTGTGGCTAAGAGAGGCCTTCCTAGAATAAGGGGGTCTTTTGGTTCTTCTTGCATTTCAATGACTACAAAGTCGGTGAACACCTTTGAATCCCCTATCTTAATCAGAACATCTTCTAGTACTCCATCTGGAGTTCTGATTGACCTATCCGCAAGCACAAAAGAGATTTCGCAAGGTTTGAAAGATGTATGAACAAACTTGTTTGCAATCGATAGAGGCATAAGGCTCACATGTGCGCCAAGGTCACATAAGCTCTTTTCAAATTCAAAAGTTCCCAAAGTGCAAGGGAGAGTAAAACTTCTCGGATCTTCAAGCTTCTTAGGGATTGCGTCCTTTAGATCTTCATTCTTTGCATCAATGATTATGTCCTTCAAAGGCTTGCTGTTTTGAGGGTTTGCCAAGAAGGCTTCAATGTTTGGCATCACCTTTTCCACCTCTTTCATGTTCTCTTCAAATTGAGCCCTATACTTCCTAATCAATTCCTTTTTGAATCTTCCGGGGAAATGGTAGCTTAGGCTCATAAGGTGGAAGTTCACATATTGGTGCCTTGAATGTAGAATTCACCTCCTCATTGGTTGTCTCTCCTTCACTTTTAGCATATACAACCATCGACTTTTTCTCTGTCCTTGTAGCAATTGCCTCTTTAGAGTTTACCTCATCCTCAATTGGTATGTCTACCACCCAAAATTGGTTGTCATTTTCCTCAATGATAGAGATATGAGATTTCTCAGCGGGAGGCTTGATGAAGATAACATTGACATACTCATTTTGGGTTGACTGTGAGTGTTCTGGAGGTTGTCATATTGGTCACTTTGAAGAATAAGCGAGTTGTGCAATTTGGTTGTCAAGGAGCTTAAGATGTGAGTAGCTAGACACCCTCAAATTTTACAACTTTGGTGTCCAAGGCTTTCATATGAGAGTTGATACCCATAATCTAGGTGTTGAGATCATTGCTCATAGAATTTATGTCCTTCTTAAAGACTCCAAACTCAATAGCATTCTTTCCTTGACCGTCCAAAAGGTGCTGCAATAATTGATTAGTGTAATCTTGGGCATTGGAAGAGGAAAAATTTCCTGGAGATTGTTATTTAGGGGCTTGAGGGTTAGAGAAGCCCGGTGGTTTGGAGAAGTATTGAGGATTTGGTTGGAAAGCGCCTTGATTGTTGACTTGAGGCTTGGGTTGAAATTCGCCTTGTTGTTGTGGCTTTTGAGGATAAAGTTGATCTTGGGGATTAGCAACATTAGTGTTGCGGTATGAGAGATTTGGGTTTTGTTGGTAGTTGTTGTAGCCTTGATTATAACTTTGATTACCCATATAAGCTAATTCCTCTTGAGTAGTTTCTTGTGGAGGTTGGTAATCTTCTTGAACTTCACCAACAAAGTTAATAGCTCCTCTTTGAGAAAGGATGAAAAGGCACACTCCTGGGAGAAGAATGATCCACAACATTTAGCAAAAGTCAACAAAAATTTAAAACTTGAAATTAACAATAAAAAGCTAAGAAAATGGTATAGGTTATTGATTTGGATGATCAAATGATATCATGTGATGTTCAATACTAACTATTAAGCTAATCCTTGGTCTAAGATCCCATAAATAGACTAATCCACTTTCATGGCATTAATCCTTTCCTTAATCATGCAATTAAGAAAATCTCTTGGATAATCACATAATCATGAGACATTAAGATCTAATCTATGTTAAACCACTAAACTAAGTAACACAAATATCTTAGTTAGACCTCATTTAGCATTGATTGGTTCCGACTTTTCATCGAACACTTTTCAGGCACTATTCATCCTATGATCAAGATTCAATTGATCAAGTTAAATCTAGGACTAAGATCATCTACCACATGAAGATTCAGGAGTTTTAAATCCTAAACATCACATTCCATCACCTAATCACCCTAATCTACCTAACCATTTGCTTAAAGGGGACTACTCACTAATCATTGAGAAAACACAAAATCCAAGACTAGAAATGTGTTGAATCATGATTAGAAATAAATTTAAGAAGAAGAAAATCAATCAAAAGCAATAAATCAAACTCAAATAAACATAAGATCAAAAGGTTTACAAAGCTGTTCTTAGAAAAATAAAGCTTAGTCTCTCCAAAATTAGGTTTAGAGTTTATATAGTAATCCTAAAAGAGGCATTGGGTTAACCCAAAAATAGCTGGGTTATCCTAATTCATAATGGGTTTAAACCATAAAGGGAAAGTCAGAGGTTGAATTTTCATATCAATACCGGTTTGGCCAAACTGATACGCAAAACCGGCACAAACTTTTGTCGCGTGTACCGGTTTATCCAAACCGGTACACCATCCCAATATTTGCGTCTCAAATTTGAGATTATATTACGCGGTTTGCGCCTGACCGGTTTCATATCATTTTTCTGCTGTTGTATCAGTTTGACCAAACCGGTACATTAAACTGCTACTCCTCTTCAGAACATCTTCTTCACTTTTACTGGTTTAGACAAACCGGTACACCAAGTTTCCTCTTCTTCTTGAATCCTTTTTGTCCCTTTTGATTCGTGCTTTCAGTTTTCCACTTCTAACACTTGAGAAAATGAAATGCAATGCAAATGCATGGTAAACTAACCTATATGAACATGAATCTATTTTGAATGAATGCAAAATGAGAGTTAAAATGCACTAAAAACATAATATATCAGTAACCCTCCCTAACTGACTATAGATCCCAAGAAATATATTCAAGGGAACAACAACATCAAACTAAATTTGACCAAACACTATAAGCCTCGTTTCTCTACCGAGTTTCCAACTTCAAAAGTTTGATGATAAAACAGTGTAATCCTGTTAGTCATAAGGTTTTGCATGTAGCTTTTAATGATTCCATAACTTTATGAGATGAGTATTACAAGATACTTTTTCAAAAATTAATGGCAGATCACCTAAATGAGTGTGAATAAGATTGATTCTAGGAGAGAGAAGAAAAGGCTATCTCTCCAAGTTCACTCATGATACCAGGTATGTTCAGGGTTAAAATGAACACAATAGAGAACTTAGTTTTGTGAGAGAATGAAATTGTGTTATGCATGTTGACTAGGTTTACGTCAAAATTCGAGGGTCCATCGGAGCTTCTACCGGAGGAAGACATGGTGGCACAGAGGAGATTGACGAAAATCACGTTGGCTGAGAGAGGAGAATGTTGGAACTCAATTTTTACAACAGTGATTTTTGTCACTTTTCCGACGAGTTTTCTTGCAAGGTCATTTCTCGGAATTTCCGGATTATGATTGCATTGAAAGGTTGTAGTTTACACTGTAAATTTTTTAAATAATGTGTCTCCATATGAAAAAGTGATGCATAAGGTTCCTCAATATGATGATTTACGTGTTTTTGGTTGTCTTTGCTACGTTTCAACATATCCTAAAAATATGCATAAGTTTTCACCTATATCAACTAAATTCGTCTTTTTAGGATATCAGCCAGGATATAAGGGCTATAAAGTGATTGATTTAGAAAAAATGTGATCTCTGTCACTCGTAATCTAGTGTTTCATGAAAATGTGTTTCCTTTCAAAGATATAGCACCTGTTTCTACACCATATGATATGTTTCTTGTTACAATTTTACCATTGTTTTCTTCTGATAAAGTGTGGAATCTCCTGTTGCTCAGTATATCAGTCCAGAATTGCCTTTGTTGATAGTGATTCTGATTTACTGGAAGTTATCCATTTTCCTGCATCTTTAGATCAGTCTCATGTTGCATCTTTAGATTCATCTTTAGTTACATCTCCTGCTGAACTTGATCCTTCTGCACTTGCATCATCTAACTCTGACATTTCACAACCTGATCCTCCTTTGGTAGATATTCCTTCTGTGGCATCTAGTAGGCCGAGACGAGAGTCTAATGTCCCTACTTACTTGTCTGAGTATCAGTGTTATCTTACACAAACTATAAATCCTCATTCTTTATCTTATGTTCTGACTTATGATAACTTATCACCCACCTATAAACAATATATCCTTGCCATAAGTTCTGCACAAAACCTCGCACCTTTGCTCAAGATGTGAAGTCTCCTCAATACAAGGTATGAATGAGGAATTGGCATCTCTTGAACAGAACAATACTTGTATAGTTGTGTCTAAGCCTAAAGTCAAGAACGTTGTGGGATGCAAATGGGTTTATATGTTGAAGTATAATCCTGATGGTTCCATAGATAGATATAAAGCACATTTAGTTTCTCAAGCCTTCACAAAACAAGAGGGCGTGTATTACATAGACACGTTTTCACATGTGGAAAAAATTGGAACTCTTAGGCTCATGCTTGGTTTAGCTGCAAAGCTAGGTTGGTCTCTCACACAAATGGATGTTTTATATGCTTTTCTCCATAATACATTGGATGAAGACATCTACATGGCCTTACCTCTTGGATATACACCAGCATCAGGTACTGTCTTGCCATAAGATCCAATTTGTAAACTCAATAAATCTCTTTATGGGCTCAAGCAAGCATCTAGGCAGTGGTATCATAAATTTTCAACAGTTATGTTAGATAATGGATTTGTGCAATCTCCATTAGAACATACTCTTTTTGTTAAAGCAACAAAGAACTCTTTCATTGCTCTCTTGGTTTATGTTGATGACATCTTGATTGCTAGTGATAATGCATATGCTGTAAAAGAGTTAAAATAGATCTTGCATAAATCATTGAAGATCAAGGATCTTGCATAAATCATTTAAGATCAAGGATCTTGGACCTCTGAAGTACTTCTTAGGTCTGGAAATAGCACGCACTTCAACTGCTATATCTTTGCGTCTGAGAAAATATGCATTGGATTTGATTGCTGATGCGGGATTGCTCGAAGCCAAGTCATGTATAGTTCCAATGGATCCAACAAGGAACCTAAACTTTAAATCCGCTACTCCTCTGTCTCAGGCTACACCTTATAGGGAATTGATTGGCAAGTTGTTGTATCTTTCCATAACTAGACCCAATATCACTTTTGCTGTTCATAAACTTAGTCAATTCTTGTCTAAGCCTACGCATGTTCACATGAAAGCAGCACATAGATTTCTTAGGTATCTTAAGTCCAATCCTTGACAGGGGCTTTGTTACTCTGTGGATGCAGAACTTTGCTTGAACGCATTTGAAGATTCAGACTGGGCTGCCTGTCTTGATACTCGCAGGTCTGTTTCTGATTATTGTGTCTATTTAGGCAAAAATTTGATCTCATGGAAGTATGCCAAATAGAGGATTGTAAGTCGTAGTAGTGATGAAGCAAAATATAGGTCTTTAGCTGATGCAACATGTGAGTTAATATGGCTTTAGAAACTGCTAACTGATCCGCATATTACAACAACTGGACCAGCTAAATTGTACTGTGATAACAAGGTAGCCTTGCACATAGCTTCAAAACCGATTTTTCACGAATGAACAAAGCTTGTGGAGGTTGTCTGCCATAAGATTCGTGATCAAATCAAGGCTGGTTTCATCAAAACTTTTCATATTGACACAAGAAATCAGCATGCTGACATATTCACTAAACCGTTGCATTTTTCATCCTTTCATCATCTTCTATCTAAGATTGATATATCAAGCATTTATCTTCTAACAAAATCTCCAATTAAGGCTGGAGAAGGGTGTATTAGAATATGTTAAAGTTTGTTAATAGTCCGTTAAGGTTGTTAATGACCGTTTAATGACTATATATTTGTATAGTTTATATTTTTATTGTTTAATGAGAAAAGTATTTTTTTCCTTATTCTTTGTATTGTTCTTGATCGTGATAAGTACAAACGTGGAAAGTCAAAAAAGACGAATCGGAAATTGAAAATCGCAAGAATTTGATGATGTAAGTTGCATAAATTTTTTAATATAAAATGTTCTAAGGTTTTTAAGGTCTAAAGATTTGTCAATCTAGGAAGTTTGAAGAGAGATGCCAAATAGATAGACTTTGTGTTCTTTTGTTTTGTGAAGTGCTCAGTTTTCTTTTCCTTTTCACGTTCCACAAGCATGAAAATAATGCAAGTATTTTATAAAATTAACTACATATTATAGATCTTTTTCTTTTTTCTTTTCACTATAACACGTCTCTTTGTTGACTATGTGAAAATATCATATGAATTTACGAACAAATAAAAAGAATATCAATAAAAGAAAACATATGATTCTGATCTTACATACTTTTAACTAATATAGATCCGCCTTCGTGTTATATTATAAATGTGTTATAGTGGGATAACATATTATAGAGATCTTTTAGTAAGTATATATTCGACAGTAATATTTGCAAAATAGTTAGCAAATATATCTTGGTGTTTTATTTTACAATAACGAAGTTTTGAATATTAGGCTCGTATATTTCTATAGGCCGAACTTAATATTTCTAAGCAACTGCCAAGAAAACATGGACCTCGAGTTTCTTTCTTTTTTTAAAAAATAAGGCCAAAAGCTTCTTGGTAAACAGTGAAGACTATGTATTGACGATATAGGTTGATATTTAGTTAAGATACTTTGGTATATATGTTGTTGAGTATCTTAGCTATATTTTAGCATGTAGAGTCTATCTCTTCTATGTATATCGGTGTATATAAACACTTCACATATCAATGAGAAAGCCAAGTTAGAAGGTTGATTGAAAACCTACATGGTATCAGAGCATTAATTATATGATATGTGTTTTCTTTTCAATCATTTGGAAATGGTTGGTGATGATTACGAAATTTCAACAAGCAGTGGAGGAAGGACGAGCGAAACGTCTTCTACATCGCCATATCAGTTAGCTGCATTGGATAATCCAGGTGCTCTCATCACTTATGTGCAATTGAATGGTGAGAATTACAACGAGTGGGCTTCGAAGATGTGCAATACTCTTTCAGCAAAGCGAAAGACCGGCTTTATCAATGGGGCGTTGAAGAAGCCAGCTGCGGACAGTGTCTATTCTAAAGACTGGTTAACAGTTAATTCAATTATTGTTGGTTGGATTAGAACATCCATCTCGTCGAAGGTAAGATCGACGGTCACCTTCATTACTGATGCACATTTGCTATGGTTAGATATAAAGCAACATTTCTCGGTGGGAAACAAAGTGCGTATTCATCAGATCAAATCTCAATTGGCTGGGTGTAGACAAGATGGCCAGAGTGTTCTAGACAATTACGGGAGATTGACTGCACTTTGGGATGAGCTTCAGGCTTATCGATCCACTGTGGTTTGTAGTTGCGGTGCGGCTAAAGAACTGGCAAAAGAACAAGAAGAAGAGCGAGTCCATCAATTTATAATTGGCTTAGACGATGCACGTTTTGGTTCGTTGTGCACACAAATAATTGGTTCTGATCCGCTTCCTGAATTGGGTAAAGTATATCAGAAGATAGTTCAAGAAGAACAGAGATTGGAGTCTACGAGAATAAGGGAACAAAATCATAATTTAGTTGGGTTTGTCACAAGGCAAGAACCTGCTGTTATACGCCGTGACAGCTCTGGGGAGAGCTCTATTCTTCGTTCTCGTAATCAAACTTGTTCGCATTGTGGCCATAATGGACACGACAAGCAAACCTGCTGGCAATTGGTGGGATTTCCTGATTGGTGGCAAGAGAAATATGAAAAGAACCATGGACAATCAAGCAGAGGCAGGGGAGCTCGAGGTGGTTCAAGTCAAAGTCGTGGTTCGGTCAATCACGTATCAGCCTCTAGTACATCTCACTTAACTACTTCACACTCATCGTCCTTTCCTGAGTTCAATTCGGAGCAGTGGCTTGCAATCAATCAAATGGTGCATGATAAACAAGACTTTTGAATATCTTATCTAAACAAATGCCTTAAGTCTACTCATGTCATTGTAGTACTTAAAGAATCAATCCAAATTCAGGAGAGTTAATTCTATGTGAATTTCATTTAGTCTAAGCTAATAAGAGAATTGAGGTTTTAAACATCTTAAACATTCATAAACTAATCAAAAGAACAAAAGTCAACAGCAAATAGAAAAGTCAACAGAACTTAAAAGCTTGAAATCAAATATAAGATGGCTAAGAAAAATGCATAAGTTATTGATTTGATCAATTAGGAAAATCCTCATGATGTTCAATACAACTATCTAGCTAATCCTTGATCTAAGATTCCATTCCTAGACTAATCCATTCCCATGGTAATAATCCCTTCCTAGATCATGCAACTAAAACAATCCCTTGAATGATTACATAACCAAGAAGCATTAAACTCTAATCAATAACAAACCACTAAACTAACTAACACAAATCCCTTTGGTTAGGCCTCATTTAGCATGCGAATGTTGGTTCCAGCATTTTATCGAACACCTTCCGGGCACAACTCAACCTATGATCTTGATTCAAGTGATCAAGTTATATCTAGCATTAAGAACATCATCAACATGAGGATCAATGAAATCTAAGCCCTAAACATCATGATTCATTCCCTAATCAACCTAATCTACCTAGCCATTTTCTTAAAGGTAACTACTCACTATCCATTAAATGAACACAAATTCCAAAAGTAGAAATGTGTTTATCCATAGATAGAAATAGATTTGGAAGAAGAAGAAAAACAATCAAAGATAAACAAAATAAACTTGATTGAAGATGAGAATCAAAGGAGGTTACAAAGGTTTTTCTTCCCAAAAGCATAAAACAAACTAAAACATAAGATCCCCTAAAAATTAGGGTTGAAGGTTTAAATAGTCTCCAAAAGAAAGTTGGGTTAACCCATAAAACCATTGGGTTAACCAAAAGACAAAATGGGTTTTTACTACAAAGGGAAAATTCCAAGGTTGACTTTTTGCTTTTTCAGGTCGATACCAGTTTGGGCAAACCGGTATGACAGGCCGATATTGATTTTCTTCTTTCGTGGACAAACCAGTACGTTTCCCCCTGCTAAGTCTCTGGAAACTTGATTCACCTTATACCGGTTTGTGCAAACCGGTATAGCATATCGATACTTCCTCTTTTATGCTGGTACCGGTTTAATCAAACCGGTACCATAAACCGCTACAGCTCTATATCGTCCATACCGACTTCCAAACCGGTACCATGAACCGCTACAGCTCCAAAACTCCACCTTTTTTCCATTTTAAGCTCCTTTGATCACAAACTCAGTTTTCCCACTTCTAACACATGAAATAATGAAATGCATATGCAAATGCACAATAACTAACCTAAATGATCATGAAACTAACCTAAATGGATGCAAAAAAATCTATAAATATGCTAAAATACAAGTATATCAATTCCCCCAAACATATCCTTTGCTTGTCCGCAAGCAAACTACAAAGGATAGTAATGAAGAGAGGTGTAAAGGTGGAAATCTCATAACCAAAATATGCTGCTAGAGTAGGTGATATCATTGTCCAAGTTACTAGTTCTAAAGTGCAAACCAATCTATTTGTACTTAAAAATCTTAGCCTTACTCATCACAACTTAATCGGGACCTATCCTAACTTCCACATGCATTCAAATTCATTCATCTCTTTAACATTCATTAAATAGGAACCGTGAATCAAGCTATGCACCATCAATGGACTTATTTGTTTTAGGCACTGGGTTAAGAGATAAAAATGATCTCTTTTTTCCGTGGTTTTTCCATTTCAAAACAAGGTTCACTCAAAAAGGAAAAGAGCTTTAGTAGAATGCTAAAGGTGAGAACACTTGGATGTATACAAGAATAGGATTCCATCTACCTATAACAAAAAAAAGCCTAAAGCTTTGCATTTAAAAACATGGAGAAGAATCCTAATCTACCCTTTTAGCCCGGAGATACCCATTCTAGTTCTCTACCCTTTTCATTCAAAATCTTATAAATCAATGACTTAGGAGGGGGATTTAATCCTTTTGCTAACCTAGCGGATTGGTAGTTTTACCACTTCTAAGGGCTTAAGGCTTCTTATTCTTCCTTTTCCATTCTTTTCTTTCCTTTTCGGCATTTGTTTCTTTTACAACTCCAAACGCTTTTGCGCTAAGCCGTACCCTTTTATTACTTCTTCTTTTCCCAATCATTTACTAGGCATTTCCATTGCATTCTTCTTTCTTTGATCCCC
>OVBE01003038.1:0-28257 GCA_900406425.1 Iberis pinnata | reverse complement strand
GAAATATAAATACAAAACGAAAAAAAAAATTTCTTGTCAAAATACGGGTTTCCACATCCCATGTGGTAGTAACCAATAATGCCGCTATCGCCGCCCTCAAAAATGCGATCTGGGGTAAATCATAATTCTGAAAGGATTTGATAGTGAACCCACCGGCAACCACAGATGATGCCCTACATAGAGGGAAGATGTTCTCACGAATAGAGTAAGCCCTGATTAAACTGCAGAAAAGGAGTCAGGAGAAGAATCCACCAAACCAACCAACCGTCACAAGGCGAAATTCCCCAGTAGGGAATCAAACATTCTTCGCCGAAAAACCCAAAATCGGTCTGTGGAACCAGTGGAAACGATCCAAGGAACAAGGAAATGCCAAAAAACACTATGATTATCACAACCAAGATGGCTATTCGACTGGAGAGTGTATAAGCTTTAAGTCTCTCCTTTTCTCCAAATACCAGTCAGGCGAGTTAGTGGAACCCAGCAACGCGAGGGTGACAGATGCCTAGCCAGAGGAAGACGAGTCAAATGAAGAAGCCAATCCTCCAAAACGAGTCTAGGAGGAATTNCCCCCCCCCCCCCCCCCCCCCCGTTTTAAAAGCAGATTAATATGATCATGAGGAACCATCAATTTGGGCTTAATTTGGTCACCGCGATCAAAGCATACGGACGAAAGGCGGAATCGTGCGAGAAATGGAAAACCAAGCCCTAGGTGGAAGAAGAGCCTATCCTATTCGACGAGATATACATTATTGGTCTCGACGTCCCCCATGCCGATCCATTAGTCATCGACCTTATCCTAGAAGAATACGAGATCGCGAGAATACTCATAGACACTAGAAGCTCGGTAGACTTAATTTTCAAAGAAACATTAGCCAAAATGAATATAGACCTCTCGCAGATAGAAGGACCCGCTACACCTTTAACGGGCTTCACGAGTGAGACCTCCATGACGATTGAGATGATCAAATTACTTATGCACGTAGCATGAATATCGAGGATGATCGAATTCACAGTGATAGACCGACCAACTATATACAACGTGATCTTAGGAACACCCTGGATAAGCGCAATGAGGGTGGTGCCCTCCACTTATCACTAATGCGTCAATTTCCCTACTAAGGAAGGGATTAAGACAATCAGAGGGAGTCAAAGACCGATACGAGCCTGCTACCTAGATGAAATCAAACTCAAAGAAAAGGCTTTGTAGAAACTACGGATCGGGGAGCCAAACACCCTAGGAATGCTAAGTTGTGAGGAACCTAAGCTGGACGAGCTAACACAATACTGCATCGACCCATATTTCCCAGAATGTTGCGTTGGGATAGGCTCGAAGTTACATAAAGATATAAAAGAATACTTGATCAACTTCCTTAAATAAAACAAGCACACCTTTGCTTGGAAAATAACGGACATGCCCATAATAAGTTTAGAAATTATGTTCCACGAACTGAATGCGACCCGATTTACAAACCGGTGAAACAAAAAAATGCAAACTGGATGCTGAAAGGGCTCAGGCAGTCCGAGATGAGGTAAAAAAGTTGATGGGCGTAGGATCCATCACCGAGGTGAAATACCCAGACTGGCTGGTAAATCCTGTGGTGGTCAAGAAGAAGAACGGGAAGTGGAGAGTGTGCATCGACTTCACCGACCTAAACAAAGCATGTCCTAAGGACAACTTCCCCTTATAGAACATAGACCAGTTAGTCGAAGACACAACCGATTATAAACAGCTCTCATTCATGGAAGCCTTCTTCGGTTATAACCAGATACTCATGCACCCAGACGAGAGGGAGAGAACGACATTTGTTACCGATAGGGGCATTTACTACTACAAAGTAATGCCATTTGGCCTGAAGAATTTCGGAGCTACTCACCAACGCCTGGTTAACAAGAGGTTCTTGGAGCAGTTGGGTAAAACGATGGAAGTATACATAGACGGCTTGCTTGTCAAATCATCCGACGAAGATGATTACCTGGGTGACCTACGTGTCTATTTCCAAATATTGAACACCTATGGAATGAAGCTGAACCCGGGTAAATATACCTTCGTGGTGACCTCGGGAGAAATCCTCGGCTATTTAGTAACCAAAAGAGGTATTGAAGCTAACCCCAAACAAATCATAGAGCTATTAAGAATGTTGTCACCCAAAAATACAAGGGAAGTACAACGACTGACAGGACGCATAGAGGCCCTAACCCAGTTCATATCCAAGTAAACCGATAAGTGTCTACCATTTTACAACATTCTCAAGGGAAATAAGAAATTCATCTAGGACGAAGAATGTGAGCTGGTATTCAAAGATCTGAAAACCTACCTGATGACGCCTCCCGTCCTATCCAAACTGCAAGACGGAGAAACCATGCTCCTATACATCGTAGTATCATCGCACGCAATTAGCTGGTACGCGAAGAACTCGGTAATCAAAAACCAAAATTCTACCTCAGCAAGATCCTAGAAAACGCAAAGACGAGATAACCAACAAAAGAAAAAATACCTCTGATAGTAGTGCATTTAGCAAGGAAATTACGATCCTACTTCCAATCACACTCGATCGTCATTTACTCTAACTAACCCATGCGAACGATCTTACACAGCCCCAACCAATCGGGAAGACTTTCTAAATGAGCAGTCGAGCTCAGCGAGCACGATATAAATTTCAAAAGTAGAACTCGTGCAAAATCTTAAGTCCTCGTAGATTTTCTCATAGAACTACCCCTTGAAATGGACTATGCGTCCAAGCATTCCGAAGCACGGTGGTCACTGCATGTCGAGAAGGCAAGTTCTAAACATGGCTCGGGAGTAAAAATATGATAGATCATCCCAACGGAGGGGATGATTGAGCAATCATTCCGGCTGAACTTCACAGCACCAAACAATGAAGCTGAATACGAAACAATGATAGCCGGCCTACGCCTAACAGCAACAATTGGGGAAAAATGGGTCAACACCTATTTTGACTCCCAGCTGGTTGTGAACCAATTCAACGGCGAATATGAAAAAGGGATGACCGAATGAATGCGTACTTGGATGTGGTAAAAAACTCTCTAAAGAGTTCCTAGAATTCGAGCTGATCAAAATTCCCAAGGGGGAAAATACGCCCGTCGATGCCTTGGCTGCCTTGGCATCAACCACAGATCCTCAAACGACCAGAGTTATACTAGTAGAGACCATAGATAAACCCAACATCCCCGTGTTAAAGACTATATGTGTCATACAAGAAACGATAGAAGAATACAATGCAAATTCAGACCCAGAGGAAATCGGAGAAGACAAGGTCCCAATGGAAATATACGAGGTGGAGATAGAGATAGACTGGAGATTCGAGATACTTATGTGCATCACTGACGGGATCTTACCTTCAAAAAAGTGGGACGCCAGGAAACTCAAAGCCAAAAGCGCAAGATACACTCAACTAGATGGGAACCTTTACAAATGGAGCGTACGAGGTCCATTACTTAAGTGCATTTTCGGGCACGAAACAAGGAAAATTATAAAGGAGGTCCACAATGGAGAGTGCGACAACCACTCAGGTGGTAGAACTTTATCATTCAAAATAAAATGATACAACTATTATTGGCCAACCATGATCAGGGATTGCGAATAGCACGCCCTAAAATGCAAAAAATGCCAAAAACATGCACATTGATCTACCGGCCTACTGAAGAGATGCAGTCCATCACCGCACCATATCCCTTTATGCGATGGTCCATGGATATAATTGGTCTCATGCACATATCAAAAATAAACATTTCCTACTCGTCTTAACTTACTATCTTTCTAAATGGATAGAAGTCGAGTCATTCGCCAAGGTCAAATTCGAGAATGGAGAATCCTTCATATGGAAAAACATAATATGTTGCAACATGATCCCCTAAGAAATACATACTGACAATGGTCCCTTGTTTACCTTAGACAAGTTCAAGGATTTCTGCGAAAGAATGAGAATTAATCTCACCTACTCAACCCCATACTACCCGCAGGCTAATAGCCAAGCAGAGGCCGCAAACAAAACAGTACTGGACGGGCTAAAAAAGAGGCTAGATGCAAAAAGGGAAGGTGGGCTGAAGAATTGGAAGGAGTACTTTGGTCATATTGAACAACACCCATGAGAGGGACCAATGACTCTCCATTCACCCTAGTGTACGGTACTGAGGCAGTCATACCAGCTGAGACAGAAGTACCGAGCCTAAGAAGGGAGCTGACACCTTATAATACGAACCAGAACGACTAGATGCTCATAGATATAGCCGACACCATTGATGAAAGGAGGGACCAGACGACCAAAAGACTGCAAAACTATCATAACGCCGCAACACTTTTCTATAATAATAAAAAATTAAACAACGAAGATTTGTTGAAGGAGAGCTAGTGTTACGAGAAGTTTTTAAGGGCAAAGAAGAATGCAGGGAAGCTAGGAATCATATGGGAAGGGCCGTAAAAAATCATTAAATCAGGAGTGTATGAATTGGAAGACGTAGACGGGAATGAGGAAAGACACCCATGGAATGCTCAACACTTAAAAAAAATTCTACTGTTAAACACAAGCAAGTTATTTTCGTCGCAATTTTTTTTATGCTATTTGTACATCTAATATAATGAACTATGACTAAGACTTGATCTCTTTTTCATGGGTACGTAAGCAACTATGTTTAGGGAGTTCAGCTATGTTTATCAATAAAATTTTCATACCCATCGTTTATTTCTTCTAAATGTTTCTCGAAAAATGGGGGGAGACGTAATTGTTCTGTACTCCCTGACCCAACCCGTCCTATCTTTTCTTTTAATTTTTTCTCAAAAAATAGGGGAGACGAAATTGTTCCTTACTCCCTGACCTAGCCCGCCCTATCTTGTTTGCTAAAATTTTCTCAAAAAGTGGGGGAGATGTAACTGTTCTTTACTCCTCAGCTAGAGCCACATCCTTCCGCGTTTGGGTCAACCTCAACGGCGACCTCCTCAGTTGTATCAAAAACGGGGAAGATTAGTACCATAGGGGTTGATTGCACCTACCAAAATTGGCTCATAAAATTCACCAGGCTGGTCACTTAGATTGGATCCGGCCGGCGATGCTACCCAATCTTTCTCAACATTTAACTCTTTAAAATTGAGCATCCTCAACTCCTCAACAAAAACCACCTGATCCGCCTCCAAATCTCTCTTTTTCAGATTTCATAGTGGATTTCCTCGGGAGCAAGCTGTTAATCAACTCCAGGTTCCCCTTGATTTGTTTAACCTGCACCAGCTTCTCTTGATACACCCGTTCACTTCCAACCTTCCATTTAACCCAATCCATCCTCCTCGCAAGACTTTCGTTTAATTCATTCTCTTTATCTTTTACCTTATGCACTATATGTTTTCCCATCTCTGCAAGAATCACGTCCAGTTCTTTCGCCAGTTTTCCCACCTCGTCCTGCAACCTCCGCTTCGTCCTGTCATGACAGACCACCTCATCACTCATCCGCCCAGCATCTTTCTTCCTCAGATCCTCAAGCTCCGCAACCTCAACTCTCAGCTTGTTATTCTAATCGGCCAGTGCCTCCATCCTGCCCACAACACCTTTTAGTTTGGCATAGTTTTGTCAGCCTAGGTTGTGGCATTGGCGACTAGCTTTACACCTGAGTTCTTTTTTGCCTTCCGGAGCTTGTCGTCCAGAACTCTCACCAGGCGGTTAGCTAGGGCTGCAGTCTGCACATACCAAAATGTTCACATTTATCCCTAAACAGATTCCACCACTATCCGGACAATATATAAATGTCCCTACCTCTGTGTGGGAGCGAGCCCACTCAGCATATTCTCGCTGCACCGAGAGCGACCAATGATCATACACCTTGGGTCCACCTAACCGGAGTTTGGACGCCAACTCATCATAGAGATCCCCATCTTCAACGATGGAAGACTGATGTGGCCAGGTGAAACTGAAGGAGAATCCACCAAAACCGTGAACCCCAACAGGCGATGACTCTTGAATCCAAGGTTTCTTTTCCACTAGAGCATCTAGGTAGCGGGAACTACGACGAATCAGAAGAGAATGAGGATAATTTTTCCCAGAATTCACAACATTTTCCTGTGAGAATCATCACACGACGAGTCGGAGACCTCAATCATGTCCACATCCATATGAACGCAATCCCTTGGCGTTTGAACTTCTTGCATGGGAACTTTTGCTCTTGTGTGCTTCACGGTAGGGTTTCAGGTTCTTCATTACAACAGACGGACATAGAGACGGAGTGTCTGCAAAAAGATACTTAGTAAGTCACAGTATTCCAAGCAAAGAAAATGACCCAGTTCAGGCACTTACTTGAAGATGACTCAGAAAGTGGCTCTAACGGGAGCCAGCAACGAGAAAATCTTTCCCTGTCAAAGGTGTTCCAATTGTTCAGCCTACTATTCTCCAAGAGACTTTGATTCTTCAAGTACTCTGGAGAAGGATCCTCAACCTGAAACATATGCGGGACTAGGGCGAAACCAAAAACAAAATGAAAATTAATTAAATCAATAAATCAATAGACGCAGTGAAATAGAGTAAAAATAGAACTGACAATTCAACATCATGCTTAAGGAAAACAAAAAAGAAGAAACAGGTTGAAGTTTTGAGGTGTTCCACACAAATCTCTTTAGTCCATTGAGTTTGCAAATCGCCAGGATCTTTGGTCCTGAAAGATAGATGATTGACGTCCAGGAAGAGATAGAATCGGTCCCAATCAGCTTCATCATTGGGATTTTTCCCAATCACAAACCCCTGATTAGGTTTATTTGTGAGATACCATAAACCACCCATCAAACCTCTTTTGATGTGGGTGACATCTTCAAGCATATCACACCCTAGCTCGAACCTATTCTCGCGTGCTTGAATCATCAAGAAGATTGCATGCCGAACTCCTTTTGGCATCAACTAGCTCAGAGCCATTCCTCGGAGGCACATATATCGGACCAGCAATTCGAGAAATGGGAAGCAAAACCCGCATGTCTTAAAAAAATCTCATCGACCGTAATGAACATAGGCAAAGGAGAATCTGGGAACTGCCTGGGTTCGGGAATGAGAAATCTGATTTCATATTGAAAATCAAAATGTTCTGAATCACCAACACTGAAACAACAGTTGACAGAGAATCAAAAAGACCATAATCTCGGGAGCTGCAACCGCCCTTGACCTCTTATAAGAGGCCGCATGAGTTCTGACGTTGGCGTTGGCCGCGGCGTGCGATGAAGAGCTTATGCTCCGAGAACTAAGAGCAAGGTGGCTCACTATAGTGGATAGTCCAGGACGAAAGAGAAATTAAAGAGGAGGAGAAAGTGATGGAGAGAATCGAAGAAGATCAAAGGAAATCCGAAGGGGTAGAAACATAAATTTGAGAGAAGAATTGTAAACCCTATCAGAAATTAAAGAAAATAAGAAGCAAAATAACTTTACCTTGTCGCGTGAAAGAGGAGAGAGGCGACGGTTGAAAGCGGAGTGAGGGGTGACGGTTCCAAACAGTTGAGGAGATAGAGAATGTAATGATAACTTCCTCAAGAATGATGAACTGCCTCTTGTAGGCACCTGACATTTTTGAATTTAGAATTTAAGGTGACAGCTGCGTGGAAAAGGGAATAACCGCCAGGATTGTTGGGATTTCTTTCTCTCGAGTCTGAGACAAACTAATTCAAATCCAAACAGCTGAATCAGTAACAAACCGCTAAATCATCAAGGATAATCAAATTTCAATTAATCGGAACACATGATCTATTTCTGCAACAACGAATACATTGGTTATTCGACTAAGGAATAATCTTTAGGATTTAAAATCCTCCTAGTGATCTACCACCTGAGTTCTTGAAGGTCACCCAACTCGCCAAAATCGTTGCAAGAGGTGTAGGCTAATCTCTTGGTGTCGAAACCCCCTCAGTAGGATTTTGTCTGAGCTGGTGGCGTAATATTATGTGGCGGAGCATGTATAAGTTCCATAAATACTTACCGAGAAAGTGTTCGCATCTGAGTACGTCAAGAGGGCAACGAAGTACCCAACACATAGCTAGACCCAGACCGGTACAAACGCAGCCCGAACAAGCAATGACCGAGTCCAAGCGGTTTTAAGTTTCCAAGGATACGTCGAGATAGCAGGAGCAAAGAGGCGAGTTGGTAGCGTGAAGATCATAATAGACTCCCGAGGTATCCAGCAGACTCAGTTGAATCCAGAAATGACGTGAGATGTATAAATAGAGAGAATAACAAAACGAGCATGATCTTTTGGCCATTTTTCTAATATTATTCATATAATCACTTGTAACACAAATTATGAGAACATTCTTGATTATCGATCAATAAAAGCCTTTTTTATCAATTTGAGTTGTGTGTTTTGTTCTTATTAAAACGAAAATCACCGAACTACTTATTGTGATATTATTAACAAATTAGCTTTGTGGATTTCAATGTCCACACTTAGCACCACACTAGTGGATGCAAAGGCGTTCGTAGAAGAAAACACAACACTTCTACACCAAACCTTAGCCGACCATACCCAAACGAGCTCACATCACTAATACATTTCATCCTAGCGAATCCAAAAAAAAACAATGAACTACAACTACGAAAAAGACGAGAGAAATCAGCATCGACAGATTATGTTAAAAAACCGCCAATCATTAAAAAGGTGACGATATTGTAGTAACATTGATAAAATTTTTGTTTTTCTTAATATATTTGGTATGTACATAAATCAAATCAAAGTTGGAAAATCTGCACAATAAAATGTTGTATATTCATTTTGCGTTTTGCAGAAAATTTTAATAATTTATAACACATAAAAATACATCATCATTTTATCATATATATATATATATATTTGTATTTTTATATACATAAAAGAAATAATTTTTTTCTAATTTAAATATTATATAATTTAAATGTGATAATAAATATATAAAGTACAAAAATAAATTTTTTTATCAAACAATTGCATCGAGAATGAAACTAATAATTAAAAAAAGAACTAAAAACTATAGTGATAATATATGTAAAAAATAAATATTTGATTATTAAATAAAATAAATATTAGAATCTGTTCAAATTTGTGCAAGAACAAAGTAATTATGCAAATTAAAGATACTGGAAAGTTATTGACAAACTAATCTTCTGTAATTAGGCTATTTAATATATATTCTACTTTTTTACGCAAAAAGATACTGCATTTAAATCATATGTACTCTACTTTATTTCACTTATTTAGGATTCTATGTAAAAACTAAAAGTAAAAAGAAATCTGAGAGGCAATTTTGGTCTAGAAACACAATCTAGGGATGTCGTGTCTTAATCATGAAAAGTAAGATGCTGGTTGAGTTTAAAAAGGTTTAAAAACGTAGCAAGAAATATATATATATAAAAAGCGGAAGACAAAAAAGAAAAGGACAGGAGAGAGAGAGAAGAAGGTTTCTTAACAAGTCGTGAAGGCTGATTCGAGGAGCGATGCGTTGAAGGTATACAAGAGTGACAAAAAAGAATGGCCAAAATATGTTTCTTCTCTTCTTCTTCGTTATCATCGTCTTGTAAAGAAAACCATCACGATCCTCATTTATAAACCCTAATTTTCACAGTTTCTTTCTCTTTTCTCCGATCTGCGATACCTATTTTCTCCGGCAGGTAAGCGATTGATTAATCTCTTTATCCCTCATTTCCACCTTTTATCTCTCCTGCATTCTCGATTTTTCCCAAATTGTCATTGAGATTGATTCGGTTTGTTTTTCTTCGATTGATTACAGAGATGGCAGAGGCAACGAAGGTTTTGTACTTAGTTGTCCGCGAAGAAGGTGATAATAATGGTGATGGTTCGTTTCGATATACACGCCCTGTGTTGCAGAGTACTCTTCAGCTTATGGGATGCAAGGCGCGTCACGCCTTCAAGGTGATCGCTATTATGCCTTTTTTAATCGATTTATTTCCGTTGCCTGATGAGTTTTGATTGTTTTTCTTCCGAGGGGAAAAAATCTTGTGAAGATCGCCAGAATCTAGTATATCCTCATTGATTTTTACATCTTAATAATGTCTTCGATTGGCTACTGATGTCTTGTATCGCCTAAGTCTCTTTTTGGAAGTTTTGTCTACTATTCTTTTTCGTGTGTTCATTCATCAGTGTCTCTTATAATCTTTAAATTTCAAGACTAGAGTGGTTTCTATTACATTCTTTGTAGGTTTCCTGGCATGAATGAGTCTTTTGGCCATCTTTATGCCCTCCAGATTTTATGAGCATAAATATATTTATATATGGTTTCTGACCAGTTTTTCATTCTTTGATATATTTCTGGTAATCTGTTTTCTCTCTATTGTTTTATGGCAGATCAGCCGCAGGGTTTTTGAGTTAATAAGAAGTGAGGGATCTTGTAGCTCCTCACCGGAGTATGGAAAGAAACCTGAATTTGCAAAGGAAAGTGTAGATAAAGTTAATTGCTTGGTTGCTGATGATGTTGACAAGGATAAAAGTAAACCGTTTGAGATGTACAAAAGACGCACAACTGTTGTTGTTCCAAGAGAAATATTCTTAAATGTTGTGTGTGATGCCCTAGCTGAATATAAGTATGTTGGTCGTGACCAAAGGGCAGATTTGATTCTGGCATGCAGGTAATTTTTCAAACTTTTGGAATATATCTTTACATGTATTGTCAAAAAGGTGATTGGAATATAGAATTTGCATATGTCCATTACTCATGTCATATATCCACCTCTCATATGCATAAAATATGTTTGTGTTGCCTTTATATGACCATCTTGTGTATCTATGATGTGAAATTTTTCTTTCTTCTTTTAGTTTTTGTTTAGCTGATTACATCTTTCCTTTATGTTTACTCTTTCTTCAATTACACTGTAGAATTTCCTCATTGTTAATTGTATTTGGTTTGTGGTTGTCTGTCTGATAAATTCTACGCCTGCGTCTAGTTTCATTCATTACTGCATTTTTATCATTAAGTGCCCACTCATATATCTTGTCCTGTAACTGTAGTTGTTCTTTTATTTCACACATCTTCTACAACTTTTACATGACATGCAGAATCCGAGAAAGGAAAGAATCTGTGACTATTCTGCTCTGTGGCACCAGTGGATGTGGCAAATCTACACTGTCTGCGTTGCTGGTACATATTTATTCCCACATCTTTTTGTTGTATACTCGACTCCTTTGCTATGCTCTGATTCACCTTTTTCTACAGTGATTGAAGTATCTCGTACTAATCTGGGTTCCAATCCTTTCCTAATCAGATGCAATATGCTTTTCTTGTTACAGGGTAGCAGACTGGGGATTACTACTGTAGTATCAACTGACTCTATTAGGCACATGATGAGGAGCTTTGCTGATGAGAAGCAAAATCCGTTGCTTTGGGCTTCAACATACCATGCTGGAGAGTACCTTGACCCCGTGGCAGTTGCTGAGTCAAAAGCCAAAAGAAGAGCCAAGAAAATGAAAGGCTCTCAAGGTATCCAAAAGATGGATTCTGGATCAAACTCAAGCACTACTGAGCTGTTAAGTCCTAAGCAGATGGCTATAGAAGGGTACAAGGCCCAAAGCGAGATGGTGATTGACAGTCTCGATAGGCTCATCACCACATGGGAAGAAAGGAAAGAGTCGGTAGTAGTTGAAGGTGTCCACTTAAGCCTTAACTTTGTGGTAAGTCTTACTGTGTCCCATTACACATTACAAGGTCTTTTCAGTTAAACCTTACTTATTTTTCCTTTTCTGCAGATGGGACTGATGAAAAAACATCCTTCGATTGTTCCATTTATGGTATATATTGCGAACGAGGAGAAACACATGGAACGGTTTGCAGTCCGAGCAAAATACATGACTTTAGACCCAACGAAGAATAAGTATGTAAAATATATACGTAACATCAGAACAATACAGGATTATCTGTGTAAACGAGCTGACAAGCATCTTGTTCCTAAGATAAACAACACAAATGTCGACAAAAGTGTGGCTACTATCCATGCAACAGTTTTCAGTTGCCTGCGCAGACGCGAAACAGGAGAGAAGCTCTATGATTCAACCACAAACACTGTTGCTGTTATCGACGACGAGCACAGGAACCAATGTGCAGCGAATTCATTAAGTTCTAAGGGAATGTTAAAGCTGATCCAAAGAAAAGGCTCTTCTAGGCGTTTAATGGCTCTTCTGAATACTGATGGTACTGTAGCAAAAACTTGGCCTGTTGGTTCCGTTGACAAGATCGGGAAGCAAGTCTTAGGTATTGAGATGGATGATGGAACAGAACATCCTATATATGGATACCTACAGAAAGCTGAACCAGTGAATCTTCAGTTCGGTCTATTTGGTATCAGCGCTTGGCCTAATGATGGCGCAACTAGTCATGCTGGGAGCGTAGACGAAGGAAGAGCAGATTTTATTGATACCGGAAGCAGGCACTACTCATCTTGCTGCAGTTCACCACGAGTATCTGATGGGCCTTCAAAGGAGGTAATATTTACAGTTCTACAATTTATGAGCCTCTTTTAAACATTTACATATATCTTGCATGCAGCTTAAAGAGGATCAGTCTGTAAATGGGAGCGATGAAGACGAAGAAGTAGATGATTTTCTAGAGCGTGACTCTGATGATGATATCAGTGATAACAATGATGAACGCAATCGTGAAGAGGTAACCAAATTTTAGTTTTTTTTTATGTTACGTGAAGAATCTAACATTTAATCTTAAACAAGGTTGGATCGGTGGATGAGGAATCGACAAAGTCAGATGAAGAGTACGATGATCTGGCAATGGAAGACAGTAGCTACGGGACAGAAAACGAAGAAGAAGAGTCTCGTGACACAATCTCCGAAGCTACAAAGCCTAACAAAGAAGAAAAATACATCCAAAATCTAGATATATTCCTCAAGACAGTGAACCAACCATTGACTGAATCTCTTGATCTGAAGAACAGAATCGCCAAGATGAGGAAACGTTCACTTAGTATCCCGGCCGTAGGGAAACACGGTTCAAATTCAAATATACATGACCAGATTTTGGCCTAACAGACTGATCCGCTTCTATTGAGACCTTTTTGCTTTTGTTTATTAATCTTTTCTTTTTGTCTAGCTCAGGTTTCCCAGAACTCATTCAAGTGTTAACTATAATCTTCTAAATTTCATTCATCTTTCTTCACCATGTAAACAGTTCTCCCATTTATAGTTTACCCTTTTTTATAATCATTTCAATTTGGTTTATTTCGGTTTGGTGAGACGACTTACAAAGAGCCTCAAGAGTGGCAGGCGATTATGAGACCATCAATGGTGGTTAACGCCCTTTAAACCGTTTCATTCAAATACATAAGCTCTTCACGAACTTTCTCATATACTAAATCTTACGTTATAACTACCGTTGCTCCCGCAGGACAATAAGTTAGAAACGAAGATTAGTGTCATATTAACAATGTTTGAAAAGCAAAGTTGTTCTCATTCATCGTAAGAACAAGAGAGTCTGTGTTACTCTAGGAGAATATACTAAACTTAATGTCCAAGATATAAATGCCAGAGATTAGGAAATATTTTTTTTCATAATTAGCTAATGTATACAAATATTCTTCAATAATCTCCCTTCAAAGCATGTAAATCACGAATGCCCAAAGAAAATAACCAAATTGTTGAATACCAAGAGCTTTGGTAAGAACAATTGCAACTTTATTGGAAGTATGGACCTTTGATGTTGTCAAAACACCTGCACAAAACTCTTCACAGGGAAAATGACAATCAGACTCAGTAAATTTTGTGCTTTCGTGGAATACTGGATTAGCAACAATGTGGAGTGTGACTTGATTGTACCATAAGATTGGTGTGGTCGATGTTAAAACACCGAAGAAACTACAATCCTATTTCAGTTCAAAAGTGGTATCCCCCATTGCTTGGTATTTAGCCATATCCGAAGATCGTGATATGAACTGTTATTTTTTTTGTTCATGCGATCGGTGAATTACCAAAAAGAGCCACATAATATGTTAAAGAACTTCAGGTGAGTGAGCACACGGTCCAATCTGCATCACAAATCACAATAGGAAGATAAGCGGAGATCATTAGTGGAAGTCAGTAGAAGGCCTTGTCTAGGACAACCTTATGCTAACGTTGGATTCATTTCCTTTTCTTATCTGGATTTTTGTTTACGTTATAGGTTTTCTTTTTTTTGATCTTATCTTTTTTATTTTATTTTTATAACCAGGAAGTTCTGGGCCGAAGCCCGTAATCTCTCCAATCCTGAGACCAGAACATGTTATATGGTTTCGTCCCAAGCGTTATTCGAACTTGTGACCTCTAGGCTTTGCCCTAGATCTTTTCCAAGTGAGCTAACAACACTTGGTATCTTGTTTTGTTTCATAGGTAAGTTTTTTTTCCTAGTTGATTTAGGTTTTGACATCATTATAAATATGTATGTCTTAATGATTGTTGGACACTTTTCTGATTTATAATATGATATTGGTTTTTGAAACGAGCCTTATGGTACAGAAAAAGCTATTCTCAAAACTCCAAAAAAAGATTTGTACATAGTTTCTGCTACTCCGGCAGTTGGTATTAGACACATAAACATTATGAGTTTATTCTTAACATCTCACGATGCCACCAAAGAAGCAAACCAATCAACCTCCACCAAAAGATGATACGTGTGATGTTCCTCTAGCACCAGATTGGATCGAATTACGTAGCATGTTACTCGCCATGCAAGAAACATACAAAGTACAATTCACTCATCTATTTAAGAACTAAGTGAAAGAATTATGCGACATCTCAATAATCGTAATCCTTTATTTGAAGAAGACGGCTCTGTAGTAGAGGAAGAAGATCAAACGGGAAATCATAGAGTAGTTAATCAACATGCTCATCAAAATCACAATCACGATGAAAGACGTGATAACTACCAACCGCACTGGGAATCAAGTTTTGAAGTTGATATTCCATGAATTTCACGGTGGTGAGACTCTTTTGGATTGGAACATTACCGCATAAAAAGTGTTCGAGTTCGAAGCAGTTCCACCCAATCGATGGGTTCCACTCACGGCAATGAAATTTTTAGGCCACGCAAGAAAAAAACTAAAGCAATGTGATCACGCAATAACAAATTTTCAATCAAAGCATGGGATAAGTTAAAGAAACATCTGAAGCGGACCATTATGCCGATAACTACGAGCGCACGATTTACATGAAGCTCCAAAACTTATGTCAAGTCAACGTTCCGTACGTTGATGAATACGCAAAGGAGTTTTCTTCGCTTCTAGCTTGAACGAATATTAATGACAACGAGGTTCAACTTGTTTTGCGTTTTATTGGTGGTTTACGTAACTCACTTCAAACGGCGTCAGTCCGCTTTGATCCTTTAACGATAGTTGAAGCACATCGTCGCACAACAACTTTTGAGCAGCAACAATATGCATCATACTGGAATACAACACATGTTGAAATAAAGAGTCTTAGTGTTGAGATTGATGAAGAATTAGAGATTTGAAACTAGAAAAGAGATTAGACCATTTGGCCAAAGAGAGATTTTTATTTTCTCAAAGGTTTAGTGATTACAACAATGAACAAGATATATATATATATATATATATATATATATATATATATATATCGGAGTTTACACAAAGAAGAATGCCCTAAATTCAAATGCATCATAATCCTTCATTTTGGATTCATTTGAATGGAGGGTGAGATGAACTTGTTCTATTTTGGGTTAAGTCCAATAGCGCTTTCCAATTTGTCATAACCAAATTGATATAATTTCACCTAACTATATCTTTTTGGTCACATGTTTATTTTGACCATGCTTTGTCCCAAATTTGAATATTGAAGCCAAACTCATAATCATATCTCAATACTCCCCCTTAAGCTTAACTATACCAAATGGAATAGCTAAGCTTGGAACCATGCTCATTCTACCTCATTAAAACCCTTAGTGTAGAAAACCACGTGGGAAAAACCACACTAAGGGAAAGAGTATAGAATCCATGGTCTAGGAAGTTGTCCTTGGCGTGAGCTTTAGGCGTGAGGTACGTTAGTGAGTCCAAGCTTTGGAAGGATGAACTCACAAACTTTAAGACTTGCAAATTTGGCAAATATATCTGCAAGTTGATCCGAACTTCTTGTGTAGCAAGGTAAAATGACTCCTTGCTCAACCATTTGTCTAACCTTGTGAAAATTGGTAAAACGACTCCTTGCTCAACCATTTGTCTAACCTTGTGGAAATCTACTTCTATATGCTTTGTTCTTTCATGAAACACCGAGTTGGTTGCAATGTGAATGGCGGCTTGATTATCACAATGCATAGTGATGGGTGCTTCTGATTCTATTCTAAATCTTTGAGCAAACTCTTTAACCAAATCAACTCATTTGTAAGCTTCCTCATAGCTCTATACTCAGATTCAACACTTGAACATGAGACCACCTTTTGTTTCTTGCTCTTCCAAGTCACTAGATTTCCTCCAATGAATGTGCAATAACCGGTGGTAGATTTTCTATCATCCTTATCTTCAGCATAGTCCGCATCACAATATCCTACAATCTCAGTGCTTTTGTTGCAACCCATCCATAGACTTGGAATTGTTGTGCCTTTGAGGTACCTAAGTATACGCTAAATCATACCCCAATGGTGCATCTTTGGAGCTTTCATATGTTGACTAACCTGGTTCACAGCAAAGAAAATATCAGGTCTAGTAATGGTTAAGTAGATTAGCTTACCAACGGCTCTCCTATAGCAGAATACATCCTCAAAGAGCTTATCCTCAATCTCCCCCTTAGTGGTGACTTTGTAACCATCTTCAGGTGGGGTCTTTGCTGGTTTAGCTCCAATCTTTCATGTTTCATTCAAAAGATCAAGAGTGTACTTTCTTTAGGATAGAAATAGTCCTTCTTTGGATCTACATATTTTTATTCCAAGAAAGTACTAGTTCTCCAAGATCTTTGATATCAAAAACAGATTTGAGAAAGTCTTTGGTAGATTTGATTCCTACCTTGTCATTCCTAGAAATGATAATATCATCTACATATATGAGAATGACCATAATACCTTCTTGGCTTTGAAGAGTGAAGAGATTATGATCCGCTTCTAATCTCCTAAAGCATTTGTTTTTGAGTGTTGAGCTAAGTTTGTGGTACCAAGCTCTTTGTGATTGTTTGAGTCTATAAATACCTTTATTGAGTTTGAACATGTTCCCCTGAGCTACTGAATCTTCTAAACCAAAAGGTGGGTGCATGTAAAATTCATCCTCTAGTTCTCCTTGCAAGAATGCATTCCTGACATCCATTTATCAAAGATCCCATTCAAGATTGGTAGCTAGAGACAATACTATTATGACTGTATGTAACTTGGCTACTGGTGTAAATGTGTCTAAGTAATCTGTTCCATATGTTTGAGTAAACCCTCTTGCAACCAGCCTAGCCTTATATCTTTCTATTTCCCCATTTCTCTTGTACTTGATAGTAAACACCCATCTTGATCCAACCGCTTTTCTTCCTTTAGGTAAGGAGGTTTCCATCCCAAGTGTGGTTTGTTTCCATTGTCTTCCTTTCAACCGAGACTGCATCTCTCCAAACCTTGTGTTGCATTGCTTCTTCATAAGATTATAATATATTCTTGCTCCAATTTTCCCACAAAGGCTTGATGTTCTAGTGGAAAGTGCTCTAGAGTACAAGTTGCTTGAATTGGATGAGATACGAATTTTTTGTTGTGATACACAAAATTCTTCCAATTGTTTGGGTGATGCTTACTCCTTGTACTTTTTTCTTAGAGCTTGGGTTGGTTCACCTTGATCATGAATGGGTTGAACTTGTTCGTGTGCCTCTTGATCCGTTTGACCTTGTTCTTGTGACGCTTGATCATGTTCAATTTCAGCCTCTTCACGCCCCT
The DNA here is from genome assembly GCA_900406425.1 of Iberis pinnata. Classification (NCBI taxonomy): domain Eukaryota; kingdom Viridiplantae; phylum Streptophyta; class Magnoliopsida; order Brassicales; family Brassicaceae; genus Iberis; species Iberis pinnata. The sequence continues at coordinate 10,415 of OVBE01003038.1, read as the reverse complement.
CATGGACATCATGATCATCTTCTACAGCTTGAGGGATGCGTGGATTTGAGGCCGGTTGATTAGTAGGAACACCCAATCTATCCAAGAGATTCTTTAGGTTTTGAGCTCTATCCGAGGAGGATTGAGACAAATCTTTGATTGTTTCCCAATTCTTGTCTTCATAGAACCCTTTCCCTTCCATAAATTTGACATCTCTTGAAAGAAATGCCTTACTAGTTTCCGCAACATAGCATTTATATCCCTTTTGAGTCATAGAGTACCCAATGAACATAGTTTTAGTACTTTTAGCCTCAAGCTTGTTCCTTAATGACCCTGGAATCAACACAAAACACACACAACCAAACACTCGTAAGTGACTAAGAGATGGTATACACTTGTTTAAAACTTGAAAAGGAGATAAGTTCTTCAGAGTTTGAGTAGGGGTCCTGTTGATTAGATAACATGCGGATAGCACTGCATCACCCCAAAACTTCTTAGGGACATTCATGTGGAACATCATGAATCTCGTGATCTCCATGAGATGCCTATTCTTCCTCTCGGTCACTCCATTTTGTTGAGGTGTGTGTGGACAACTCGTTTCATGGATGATCCCATTCTTCGAAAGAAAGTGTTTAAAGGCATGGCTTATGTATTCACCACCATTGTCCGATCTAAAATTTTTAATTCTAGTATTGAAATGGTTAGTGACATAAATTTGAAAATTTTTAAACGCCTCGAACACCCTATCCTTAGAAGGTAATAATGTTATCCAAGTGTTTTTTTACTTTTCATCTATGAAAGTGACAAAGTATTTTTGGTTATCTCTAGACGAACAAGGTGCTGTCCAAACATCTGAGTGAATCAAATCAAAACAATGCTCATAGATAATTTTAGACGTAGGAAAAACAATTCTACAATGTTTACCAAGAATACAAGCTTCACATCAACATAATGAAAAGATACATTTGGTAACATTAAACTTAACGCAGGAGCATGCAAATTTCCTAATCTAGCATTCCAAATGGCATTATTTGCTTCAGCAATGATAGAAGAAAAAACGGTAGATAAATGAGATTTTTGTTGATGTCATGTAACACATACAATCCATCCTTGGTTCCTCCCTTACCAAGTATCATGAGTCTTAATATCCCGAAAGAAAACCTCGTTAGGACTGAATATTACATTACAATTTAAATCATTTGTAATCTTTTTAACACTTAGCAAATTTGAGGTGAAGGTAGGCATATAGAAAGCTTTAGATTCTTTATAAAAATTCTAAGATTCCCAATTCCCTTTATAGGAATTCTATCTCCATTTGCTATAATTATGTGTTTTAAGGAAGGTTCTATATGTTCAATAAGATCTATATTATTAATCATGTGGCGAGAAGCACCCGAATCAATTACAAGATTTTTAATAATGTTTTAAGCAATTAATGATTTACCATACACATTACCAGACTTAGAGGCTTCCTTGAAGGCTTTGACGAGAGCCTCAAAATCTGACTTCCTTACAAACTCATCCATGTAGGGAACAAGTGCCTTAGTGGTATCTCCTTAAGTTTTAATGGCGCTTGAGGAGGCATGATTTGCGCTTATGATTGGCGATTGTGTGCTAGCCACTCCTTGAGTTATATTAACCTTTTGTTGTTCCTTCCATCTGTCCGGTTTAAGATGAGGATGAAGTATCCAACACTTGTGATATCACTCTATTTTGGTGCTTTTTAGTGGGTATTTATACTTGTTATTCAGCATCATTCGAGTATTTTCCATGTGTTTTTGGTATATTTTCATGATTCTAGGAGTTTTTGACGTTCTGGAGCAAAAAGGTTAATTTGTGCACAAATTGGATGCGATTTGGCAAATGCAGGAGCATAGTTCAGCAGAAGAGCCAAATGTTAATTGACATTTGGAGATGTTTTTATGAATGGAATGGGCTGAGAATTTCACTTAAACTGGCCACGTGAGTTATCTTTCATATGAAAGCGATTTGAGGTCAATCCATTTAGGCAACCAAAAGTTATGGCGATTTTACTGAAGATTGGCCAAGCTGTCTCGCAGAAGAAACATGTGCAGCATGTGATGGAGTAGATCGATCGATCTGTGAGGAGATCGATCGATCAAGAAGACTACCAAAATTATGGAAGTTCGGATCGATCGATCCGAGTGCTCGAGATTATTTAAAGATTATCAAAAAGACGTTTCCGTCCTCAAGACTTATCATTGGTTTTCTTATTAGGATTTATATTCTTTTTATTCTTTTTGAACTCTATAATCTAGAGGCTTAGGGTTTCAGAAACAATTCAGAACACAAGACACAACTTACAATTCAGTTTACAATTCATTATATTTGAGAGCTTTTCTGAGAGAGACGAATTCCGACACCTGTATTTGGAGAAGAATTCTAAACTCTTTTATATTATTAATTATGGTTTTTGAATATGCTTTCTCTATTGATGATTGTTGATTGCTTGGCTATGTATGAGTAGTCTCTTTGTTAGGTTCTAGGGATTTCCTAGGAAAAACAGGTTTTGATGGTTAGAGTTTGACTTTAATGGATTCAATTTGTTAGGTTCTTAGTCTAGATTTTTACCATTGCTTGAATTAGCTTGATAGCCTAGTTCATGATTTTAGGTTAATAAGTACAAATGGATTTGGTTTATTTAATCTGACTTAGTCTAGATGAGTAAGTGTCTCTGCTTGCGAGAGTATTGTCTTTGCTTGCGAGAGTATTGTCTTTGATGCTTATAAACATATTGAATCTGTAATCACTGCTTGATTTAATTGTCTATTTAGAGATCTAAGATTTCTGGAGAAGGTTAGTCTTTATTTCTAGCAATTCTATCATAAGGATCTAATACTTCGAGAGGAGATTAGTCTAATGTCGTCTTTTGAGTTGAGAACTATTTTCATGTGTTAATCTTGCTTGTCAACCTAAACTTCAAACCTGAATACCTGTGGAATTTCCCTATCGCTTAGCGTTTTATTTTACTGGTTTACATTCTTTTTTTATTATTCACTTTGACATTCAATCGTTTCGAAAACAATCTTTCTTTTATTTCTATCTTAGCTAGAATCAATTTTTAACTGAGAGACACACTATCTGGTCCTTGTGGGATTGGACCTTTTACTATACTACGAGGATCTGTTCTCTGCAGTATAGATTTATGATTAAAGCCTGAACCTATCAGATTTTTGGCGCCATTGGCGGGGACCAATACAGTGCCTTTTAAGTTTTTCTTAGAGTCTAGTCTAGGATTTTATTTTTCAGTACTAATTCTATTCTTTCTTCTTGTTTTTGTTTTGAAGGTGCATGACCAGGACATCTAACAAATCACCTGAACTTCTCAACCTCACAAACGAAGAACTTGCAAGACTAGAACGTTCGAACCGGAAGTCTCGAAGAAGCGCTAGTTCATCCACAACAATGGCTAAAAATGTTATTCAGAATCCGATCATTCCCGTAGTTCAGAATGCCCATAACCCTCCAGGTTTGGAACATATAAGACAGTTGGCGCTCAACCAACAATGAGGAAACAAAAATCAAGTGCCGTCGATAAATCTGGAAGGAGATGCAAACCAAGGAAGTAGAAACACCAATAAAGGCGAAGGTAATGGTGATAATGGCGAGCAAGTCCTGCCTGGACTGAATCAAAATTCGCCCACCTCACCAAAACAGGGTATTAGTTGGAGCTTTCAACAACCCTGAAGCTTTCCTAATCAACAGGAATGCCCTCCACCCACGACAACCTCAAAGACAGGACTACCAGTTCCCGTTTCAGCTGATCCAGTTGTTAAGACAAAACCTGTTTCATGGCTTGTCTACTGAGCATCTTATGGATCACATTGATAATTTTGACGACATTTGCTGCACAACTCAGCTGAATGGAGTCTCTAAAGACTTCGTGCATTGTAAGCTCTTCAATCATTCCTTAGCTTATAGAGCTCTGAGGTGGCTTAAGTCGTTACCCGCTAACTCAACAGAGACTTGGGATGAGTGTAAAGCCAAGTTTCTGAATCACTTTTACACCTCCACCAGAACTAATAACTTGAGAAGTAAGATCTCTCAATTTCAGCAAGGACCGGTGGAATCCTTTTATGAAGCATGAGATAAATTCAAAGAGTACCTTCGAGATTGTCCCCATCATAGAATTTCTTAGTTGAACCTCCTCAACACCTTCTATAGAGGTATTAATCATAAATACCAACTCTCTCTAGACACAACTAGCAATGGTGATTTCATGACTAAATCCGTGAATGAAGCCTACAAGCTAATTGATAAATTTGCTGCTAGCAACAGCAATCACTGTCCTGACTATGATTGAAGAGTGCGATCATCTAGTTCAGATTCTTCTAGATTAGCATATGTAAAAGAGATTCTTACTCAGTTTCTCAAGAAACAAAATCAGAAGCATGTTAGTTTTGCTGAGGATGTAGAGAAAGTTGAAGCTGATTGCATTGCAGTCAATGAATCTGAGAACATAGAAGAGGTTAGCTATATTAATAGCCAAGGACAAAGAGTATACAACCAAGGGTAAAATCCAGGTTACAACAAGGATAATCTCTCATGGAGGAGTATAAACGTTGCGAATCCTCAAGATCAGTCATATCCTCCCCATAATACCTTTGCACAAAAGTCTGGATAGTCATTTGGCCAGAAATCATGTGGTTCTCAGCAAACCTCTCAACCTGGTTTCCAACAAGCAGTTCAACCTCAGGTTCAACAGGCATATAAGATGAGATGATGCAGAAGCAGATCTTAGAGAGTCAACAACAGTCTGAAAAGAATCTGAACACGAAGCTGGATGGTATGTATAACGATTTGAACAACAAGTTCGAATCATTGTCAACTCATTTGAAGAAACTGGATATGCAAGTAGCACAAACTTATGAAGCAATTAAAAGACAAGCTGGTATGCTACCAGGAAAGGAGGAAGATAATCCCAAGGGATATTTCAAGGCGAGGAATTCGAATTCTAGAGAAAAGGAAGAAGAGTCTGCAAAATCTACAGATTTTCGAAATTTGAAGAGTGATTCGGAGGTTCAGATCGATCGATCCAAAATTAGGGAAAAGCCCAAAAGCTTTAGATCGATCCATCCATCAGACCAATTTATGAAGAATAAAGAGATCGATCGATCCACCTCTGAAACCTGCACCAAATTCGAAACAACTTGCAAAAGTTCATACCTCGTGCCCCAATAGACCCCATGTCTCTAATGAAGAACACATGTACTATGAAACTGTTTCTTAGCAATTTCTTCCATTAAGAAGAATTCAGAAGTTAGAGGACCCATGTGAATTCATGATTCCAGTTCATGTTAAAGAAGTCATTTTCAAAGAATCGCTCTGTGACACTGGTGCTAATGTGAGCGTCATGTCTAAGATGGTCACTGAAAAGCTGGGAATTAAGGATATCAGACCTTCAGGAATGTCTTTTGCATTGGCTAACAGTTCTGTCATATCATCAAGTGGTTTTGTGGCTGATGTAATGGTGCAAGTAGGAGATTGCATAGTTCCTGTTGATTTCCATGTCTTTGACACAAATGGAAATTCAGAAGGATCGCTAGTTCTAGGGAGACCTTTCTTATTACCAGTAGGAGCTGTGATGCATGTTCCAAAGAAGCGGATTTATCTCACCAACATCCAGAAGACGTACTACTATCCCTTAGTACCTTACATACTTACATCAAGGATCATCATGATCAAAGAGATAAAAGCGGTGCAGATTACTCAGGCCGAATCTGAAGACTCTGATGTTACGGTCATGAACAAGGAATCTCAAGTTCCAATCAAGGTTTCAACCCCAAGAATCAAGAAAATGGTTAAGATAAACTTGAAGAAGATCGATGAGAATACTGAGTTGGATTTAACTGATCAAGGAAAAGAAGAAGGTGCTCCAAGACAAGCTTCAAAGGACAATGATAAAAGTGAAAGTGGTTTGAAAGAGGGTAAGAATAACATTCATATGACTTTGATTCCCAAGTCATTGAGTGAAGAATGGGTTAAGTATAGGGTGAAGAGTAAGGGTTTTCCAAAACCTTTCTCTAAGGTTAGGATTCCCTTTGTTCAAGGACTTAAAGACAAGGGAAATGATTTCAAGATGGCAGCAATGAATAAGATGTTGAAGCTACAGATCTCAGAGATGGATGGTAGAACTATTAACTCTATTTTTGCTGAAGTGGATTCAGCATAGAAGGTAGGTTCGTCTAGCTATAGACGTTAAATAAAGCGCTGAGTGGGAGGTAACCCACTATTTTGAGAATATCTTTGGTTTTTTATTAGAGTTAGTCCTATTTTAGTTTACTAACATATTAATTTTTAGTTTTGAGTTTAATAGATGTTTCACGAAAATTCAGGAAATTTGGTCGGACATACCGGTCGATCGATCCATGCCCATGGAGTTTTTAATACGTTGCTAGAGATCGATCGATCCATCGTAATAAAGCCCAGCCGATCTCTTGTTCCAGGTAAGTACTAAAATTCTTTTGAACTATTCGTTTTACCTATCTATTTTATGGTCATTATTCCTTTTCTTGGGTTTATTCTCTCACCAGGACGGTGTGATTTAAGTCTGGAGGAGGGAGTATAGCTACTAACCATGTTTTGTGTCTTTGTGATGTTTCATCAGATTGGTGAAAATATTCAAAAAAAAATTATTTTTAAATGAGTCGTGTGTAGTCGAATCGAAGGAACAATGACCAGAATATGTGATGATAACCAACCTAATGTGAGTATAGTATTGATCTTTTTAGATTAGTGGTCCATATTTAACTGGTATGTTAAGTATTGGAACCCTATTGCTGATTGTTTTGTTTCAGAAAGTCTAGATCTTTTGGATTGTTGATGATTTGATGCTAGCTCTGCCATGATAAGACTTAATTTAAACTTAATTTCTCTTACTTGTGGTGGTAAGATAATTTTAAATCTAAGTGCCTTGCTCTTCGGTGTTCTATAAAACCGACAAGTTCTTTCAGTATGATCTGGATCATTTCTCTATCTCCCTTCAGAAAATAAAAAAAACGGTTAAGAAAAAGGGTTGAAAACGTGACCTAGAAGTCCGTAGTCAACCCCAGCAAATTACCGCCTGCTTGAAAAGTAAAAAGAAAAGAAAAGTGCAAAGGTGCGAAAAAGAAAAAGAAAAGAAAAGAATTAATAAAAAGCGAAAAGAAAAAAGAAGTGAGAAAGGGGGAAAAAGGGTCAGGACCAAAAGTCGATTAATGCTCTATTTGGTATGGGCATTTTGATAGAAGATGTGCTTGTGTGCATTGAATCGATACCCCATAGGTAAGAATGCATCTATTTTAATTGAACTGAACTTAATGAGCTGGTTGAGATGACTTTATGGTTTTATTGATGTTGGATTTAGAGTAGGAAACATGGTTTTAGTTATGTTGTGGTGAACAGTTCTTTCATAGTGGTTGTTTAAGATTGATGTCTTTTAAGTTTTGATATTTATGCTTGAGGTTGCTGAGATTTTGAGAGTTCCTGTGTGGTTTCAAAACATTTTCTCTAGATTGGGTCTTGCTTCACTTGAGGACAAGCAAAGATCTAAGTTTGTGGGAATTGATATCACTCAATTTTGATGCTTATTAGTGGGTATATATACTTGCTATTTAGAATCATAGTATTTTATATGTATTTTTGGTATATTTTCATGATTATAGGATTTTTTTACGTTCTGGAGAAAAAGGTGGATTTGTGCACAAATTGGATGCAATTTTGCAAATGCAGGACCAAATTTGAGCAGAAGAGCCAAAATTTAATTGACATTTGGAGATGTTTCTATGAATGGAATGGGATGAGATTTTAACTCAAACTGGCCACCTGAGTTAACTTTCATACTAAAGTGATTTGAGGTCAATCCATTGAGGCAATTAAAAGTTATGGCGATTTTACTGAAGACTACTCAAACTGTCTCGCAGAAGAAACATGTGCAGCACGTGATGGAGTAGATCGATCGAACCAGAAGACTACCAAACTTACTAAAGTTTGGATCGATCGATCCACACTTGGATCGGTCGACTCAAATGATCGAGATTATTTGAAGATTACCAAAAAAATGTTTTTGTCCTCAAGACTTATCATTGGTTTTCCTTATTAGGTTTTATATTTTTTTATTATTTTTGAACTCTATATAAGCTAGGGGCTTAGGGTTTTAGAAACAACTCAGAAGACAAGACACAACTTACAATTCAGTTTACAATTCATTATTTTTGAGAGCTTTTCTGAGAGAGACGAATCCTGACACTTGTATTTGGAGAAGAATTCTAAACTCTTTTATTTTATTAGTTCTGGTTTTTGGATATGCTTTCTCTATTGAGATTGTTAATTGCTTGGCTATGTCTGAGTAGTCTCTTTGTTAGGTTTTAGGGATTTCTAGGGAAAACAGGTTTTGATGGTTAGGGTTTGACTTTAATGGATTCAATTTGTTAGGTTTTTAGTCTAGATTTTTTATCATTGCTTGAATTAGTTTGATCACATAGTTCATGATTTTAAGTTTATAAATACAAATGGATTTGGTTTATTTAATCTGACCTAGTCTAGATGAGTAAGTGTCTCTGCTTGCGGGAGTATTGTCTTTGATGCTTATGAACATATCGAATTTGTAATCACTGCATGATTTAATTGTCTAATTTAGAGATCTAAGATTTCGGGTTTATTTCTAGCAATTCTATCATCCGGATCTAATACTTCGGGAGGAGATCAGTCTAATGTCGTCTTTTGAGTCGAGAACTATTTTCATGTGTTAATCTTGCTTGTCGACCTGAACTTTAAACCTGAATACATGTGGAATTTCCCTATCGCCTAGCATTTTATTTTACTGGTTTACATTCTTTTTTAATTATCCGTTTTAACTTTCAATATTTTCGAAAACAATCTTTCTTTTATTTCTGTCTTAGCTAGAATCGATTTTTAACCGAGAGTCGCACTATCTGGTCCTTGTGGGATTCGACCCTTTACTATACTACGAGGATCTGTTCTCTGCAGTGTAGATTTATGATTAAAACCTGAACCTATCAACTTGTCTCTTGTGTTTCCAACTTTCTTGCAATGATCACAAAGTGCATTCTTTCTCTCATCCCCTTTGTAGCCGGTCTTCTTGAAATCCGGTTTGTATGAGACTTTATTTGCACTAACCAATTCTTTTGCCAAGACACCAAATAGGTTATTAGATCTTTGCTCCTTTTGAAAGCCGGCACATACCTCATCCAAGGTGGGTAGAGTGTTTCCCCTTAGCATATGCTTGATAAGGGCGGAGTACGAGCCATTAAGAGAAAGAAGAAGAGCAAACACCTTATCTTGTTCTCTCCTTTCATCAAGGACTTTTGGATCAAGAGTGCTTGGCCTAAGACCTTCATATTCAGCCCATAAAGACCGAAACTTACCAAAATATTTATTGAAATTCATGTCTTCTTGAGTGAGGTCATTGATAGCCTTCTTCACTTCATAGACACGGTTGATGTTTTATGTGTTTCCAAACACGTTATGGAGAGTATCCCACAATTGTTTTGAAATCTCACAAAATGAGTAAGATTGGAGAAGAGGTAGTGAGAGTGAGCTTTGCATAATCCCAAGAACAAGTTGATCTTCTTGAACGCACTTTTCAGCCGGTTGTGCAAGCTATTCATCCTTCTCCTCATTGATTTTCTTGGTGGTGTTAACCGGAGTTTCAGCCAAGAGAATATGATTCTCTAGACCCCTTCCTCCCAGTGCCGTTTAAAGGTTCTAGCCCATAACATATAGTTAGAACCGGTGAGTGTAACTAGTGCGGTGGACACTTTAGAGATTTCCATGAGTTTAAATTTCTTACAGAAAAAAGATATGGTTCGGTCAAATATTTTATAACCAAAGAATTTTGGATTTCTTGAGTTATTTCAATTTAGCTCATTAGATTAAAGTCCCACTTGTTTTACCAATTTTTAAGATAACTCAAGCTATTTGAGTAAGGACAAAATGGAAGTGTTTAGAAAAGAAATATGGTTCGGTCAAATAGTTTATAACTAAAAAAGTTTTAGATTTCTTGAGTTACTTCACTTTAGCTCATAATAGTAAAGTCCCACTTGTTTTACCAAGTGTTAAGATAACTCAAGCTATTTGACTAGGGACAAAGGGGAAGTGTTTAGAAATGATTTAGAGAAGAAGAGACTATGATCAAGAGAAAACAATTTAGTCTCTTGAGCGGTTTTGAAGCTTGAACATGACAGACTTATGATATACTTTTGCGGAATAAAAAGAGTCTAAGGAGCTTATAGCTCTGATACCATGTTAAAATAAAGAGTCTTAGTGTTGAGATTAATGAAGAATTAGAGATTTGAGACTAGAAAAGAGATTAGACCATTTGGCCGAAGAGAGATTTTTATTTTTTCAAAGGTTAGTGATTACAACAATGAACAATATGTATATATATATATATATATATATATATATATATATAT
>OVBE01003037.1:0-28258 GCA_900406425.1 Iberis pinnata | reverse complement strand
ATCCAAAGTGTTTGAAGCATTTCTCTGTTTTATGCATTTTTACTTTCGTTGCAATTAGGACCCTTAGCACTCAAACCCCTTTTTAGCATCAGCTTGACTTTAAAGCATCCAACACATTCTCACTGCTTAGTACGCTCCCATTATGGATTGACAGTAAAAACCCATCCATACTACAACGATGGGTTGATTGATAACCCATGGACACTAAAACCCTATTATCACAATCCATTTCTCTTATTAACATAAAGCATGCTCGTTGTTGAAAGAAACGCTTTTATAAAGTATTTGAGCCTTTCTCATAAATAATTTCTTCATGAATCTACTTGACGTCACTGCAATCAATATTAGATATAATATTCAAAAAAATTTATATATTTTTGTCACTGTATTTAAAATAAAATGTTACATAGAGAATATAAATCGTTTGAGAAAATATATTTATCAATCAATATTCATTTGGAATCGATTCCTATTAAAAGTTATCACATGCAAAATTTGTACAATTGTTTATTAAAACAATCATTATATATTATTCACTATATTAAAAGATACATGTTACATCTAATTGATGAATAGTTTGACAAAATACATTTATCAAACAATGTTCATTTGAAATTGATTCTCATAATAATTATAAAAAATCAATTTTAGTAGGTGATTAGAGATTTTTATATAGAATCTCAAATATATGATCATGTATTTTGATTGATCTTAATTTATATTAAAAAAATTGATTTATGTTATTTCTCCCGCAATATCGCGGGGGTTCAAGTCTTAGAAACATACAACATAAATAGTAGATCACAAAACACTAATTCGATTATAAATAAAAAAACTGGTTTGTTTAAAGACGGTCAATGCAAAAGAGGTTTAGATCATTTGATTAAATGATATTCTTTAATTTTAGGTTCTTCTTTTGGGCAAGAAGCGTGAAAGTCTTCTCTTTGATCTTCTATGAGCATTTGTGGTCCTAGAGGTTTATTTTTCTTTTGCTTGGTGAGTAGAAGTTATACTGATTTGTTGAATCCATCAAGTAGTCTTTTGATCCAGTTCTAGTTCTTATGGAGGAATGCATTTTTGGTACTTCTTTTTAATTATTTTGTGAGTCTTGGCCTATGTCCTCATCACTTAATTTTTCGCAAATAATGGCTAGCGCAAATTGAAGTGGGCTTGCGAGTGTAAATAAATTAGTCACTGGGTTTCAAAATTTTAAACTCTAACCAAATGCTAGAGTTTGTTATTAGATGAAAAACTTATGTGTCTAAGAATCATTAGAAAAGTTCATCTTCTTCCTCTTCATGTGGTTGAGTCAAATCGGAGCTTATTAGAGTGGTCAATGAAGCTGATATGAGGAAGTTTTAAATCCATAGCTTAATGCGTGTCAGTTTTTCTTCAAATCCTTTTTGTTTTTAGTTTGATTCACAAAGATAAAACACACATAGGATGAGTCGATTATATTTTATTCGATTCGAGAGTTTAATGTAATTAGATTTGATCAGATCTTTAATACTCGAATCATTAGAGGCACTCTACTCCCAAATGTACCTATGTGGGAACTAGGTAAACAAGTTTGGTGTGCACTAATTTGTTTTTGATTATTATTTTTTGAATCATAAGCATAGCGGGGAAAAAAATTAATAAAAATTTATGTTAACAATCATGAATGATAAGATTTTAAGTGGATGAGATCTGGAAATACACATACTCGACTTCATGTATTGGTTAGACTGGTTTGCAAGGTTATGCAAATATAATACTTCTAGGTGGGTTGTGTCTCCAGAGGATATCCTCACTATATTACATGAAAATATAAGTATTATTATGGGATAGGTTATGAAAAATATTATATATAAATCATTCAATTGTTAAGAGTATGAAACATAACGTGTAGAGTTGATTAGAGATGCAATATCCCACACCATAAATATAAAGAGATAAAGATTAATATAAAAAGAATATGAGTTATTTCAATTATTATCAATTGATTTTGAGTTAGAAGCTCATAATCCTAATATGATACCATAACCTAATCATATATACGATCTGATTTGAAGTTGGTCATGTCATAAAATAAACATTTCCTTATCACTTCGACGAGATTGGTTTGCTCCGTGATTATTTTCCTAACTTTCTACCATATATTACCACAACTTTTTAATGTAAGACCTAATGATTTCGCCTGATTTTTTAGTTTTTTTTTTTTTAATTTCCAGAGCGATTAAGGTAGGTGTTTCTCCTTTTACTTGAACAATTATGTTTGAAGTGAATTTTTCGTTATCGTGTGATTGAAAATAAGTACCTTTGTAACTGGTCTGGTAAAAATTAATGGAGATGTGACGACACTTGAAAAAATGAATTCTTAGATGATGTTAGAGAGATAGATATAGTTTGGGCCTAAACGCCTTTGTTGATGGGTTTTAATCCATGTCAGGGCCACTGAAGCAGTTTTGTTATAAAGGTTAACCTCGGTAAAATCGTGGGTGTGAAATCTAAAATATTTAAAACTTTACTACAGAAAATTCTATGTATTTCGTATATTAAATGAGAAGCCAAACGTTGACAAAAAAAATGAGAAGCCAAACAATTGTTGTATAGTTGATGTACTTTCTGAAAACTTTCTCATTAACTAAAAGCATATCCAAAGGCAATGCCTCAAATTTGAGATATCATCTTCTTCGAATTTGAGGTATCATGTGTCTTGCTCCAAAGTCAATACCTCAAATTTGAGATATCAAAATGTGTATTTTACAATATTTCTCAAATCTTTATTCACAATTACATAACATCCTACCACATGTAAACAAATATAAAACATTCATCATTCAATTATTAAATGCAATATTTATAAATAAAACATTACATAATTTTTAGAAAACATAGAAATAACATCTTAATGGTGACAAAACTACATCTTAAATAAAATTCAAATATCATACTATTAATTAAAATTCAAACATCTTATCCAAACACCATAGTGCTCACATATATGTTTGACCAATGCATTTCGAAGTGATAAATGAGTTTATTTATCTTTTATCTGCAAATTGCGAGATAGAAATTGTTGAAATTGAGTATTTTTGTTTGTTGCCAATTCTACAGTTGGCTCAGGAGCTAATCTTGCATCTCGTATGGGTACATTGATATCATGTTCGTCTTCGATTATCATGTTATGCATTATAATGCAAGATGTCATTATATCATGTAACACTTCTTTCTTCCAATCCCGCTATATTTTCACATCGAGATTGTAGAATTCCAAAAGCACGTTCAACATCTTTTCGGCATGCTTCTTTTTTTGCTGCAAACAAATTTTTCTTTGGACCTTGTGGATCAAGTATAGTTTGAACAATAGTTGACCATTTTATATAGCTCAATTACATTTGCAAAATAAAGAAAAAATTAGCGCTAAAAGAAATGCAAGAGGAAAATAAAATAATGTTAACACATTAGAGTCTATCAGTGATAGTAATGCATGTTGAATCCTAATATTAATTAAGTAATCATTATATAAATAATCTTATAAAATCGTGTTAATATTACAAAATATGACATTGAAAATCTTAGAATTGATGAACAAAAAAACTCATTAAAGCTAAAATTCGGTGAAAACAATGAAAATGGATGAACACAGATCTTTTTTGACCCGCTTTTTGCTCGAAAAAATTCTAAATACGTATTCGTTTAAAAAAGAAGAAAAATCAGAAAATAATTCTAGCACAAAGGTTTATGACTCTCTTTCAAATGCGTGAGGGTAAAGTTCGAATCCAACAAATGCATTTTTCTTTTTCAACTTTTTTAAAGAAAACACAAGATCCCACATCGAAATTGAGGGAAATTTCTTTCATTTCCAACTCCTATATATGTATGTTTTAAGATCAATTTTAATCTCATACCAATTTTTGTGCAGAAAATGTAAGAGACCCAATTTAATCGGGACTCAAGCAAACAAAATTATTCAGTTAAATTTAATTTTTAATGGAATCGAATTTATAAAGAATAATTTTAATATTATTTTAGTTCAATGATTTAAGTGGGAGGAAAAATGATTTAATTAGGATCTAAATAGAAAAAATATTATTCGGTTTAATTCGAGCTTTTGGTGGAATCGAATTAAAAACTGAATGAGATAAATATTCTTTTGGTTAAGCTGTTTAAGTATTATTTGGTTTGATTATATTCAGCTTTTGATGGAAATTTATATATAAACCGAAAGTGATAAATATTAAGTCGATTGGGTCGAAATTTATAAATAAAAATAAACTAATATATAAATTAGTCCCCAAAACATTTGATATTTTAATACGAAAATCGTATCAAAAACTTCAAATAGGAAAAAATATTTCATACAGGAGTGAAGATCATTTAGTAATTATTTTAAAATTATGTATTAAAAATCAAATTTTGAATTTAAATCATTTAAAATATATATTTTTCAAATTAGATCTAACCCGCGAATTTTAACCATTTTGACATCTTTAATACCTAGTAGCAATAAAACTAGAAATTCATTTAGAAGTATACTTTATAAATGCAAAGTTGACATTTTATGAAACAAAAGTTAACAACATACATATATAATCAATTGAAGGACATCGAAATTCAATCAATATTACAAAAATACATGATATAAAACTACGGATTCCCACTAAACAGAAATTTTCTTCTCTCTATTTGTGAAAAACATTATACTGAAATGTTGTTATATGGTATAAACTATTTAAAATTAATACTTACAGATTTTACGGTATGATTCTTATACAAAGACAAATGATTTCAAGGTATATAAACAGCTATATCTAGAATAATAGGTTTTGAACTGACCATAGGAACAGCAGAAAGCACATGAAGCTAATATCAATCTCCTGAAACCCAATAAGCTACAGGAGTTTAATTTAACTGAGACTAGCCTGGCGCTCCCATGTGAGATCAGCCGAGAACTCAGACAATGCGGATCTTGGATCACCTTCAGCGATAGCCAAGTAGTATAGAGCGGTTCCATCATCAACTTGCATGCTTCTCCTCAGAGAATCAATCAGCCTTCGCTTTCCTTGTGTTGATAAGGTGGAGAGATTGTTAATACCAGATACAGGTTGTTCTTCTCTCTTGGGTCCACCTTCAAGATAAAGCACAGCTACTTCTCTTTTGGCACATTTGTCTACCTCTATGTAGCATGTGGTGTTAGCAAGGATTCCAGGGTTACTTATGGGGATAAGAAGTCTGTCTCTTGAGTATATCCCATGCTCGCTCATCATGTTGTTTAACCGCTTTATGTCCATCACCTACATAGTCCATGTAATATTCAAATCAAGCTCAAGATTTTCATACGATATAACAATTTCTCTTTCGTCTGACACAGAGCTTGAAGACATAAGAAATGTTCTTCAAGAAACAAATATAATTACAATAACATCATATACTAGCTATCCAGGTGCAGGTAAGAAACTACTAAATGTGCAGAGGACACATACGGAAAGTTACTAAACATAGAATATGTTCCTAGGATGAAAGAAAGAGCACAAGATACTAAAACACTGTTAACTCCCACAGTTACATTAACTGTCAATGAAAAGAAAGAAAAAGATAACTACTAATTAACAGAGAATAATTTACTTATGCCTCAAGGAACTGCTATATTACAATTGCAGACATTACACACATATAAAGGAAATCATTTAAATGAACAATCCAGAGCACTAAATTAGTTAAAAGCACTTCAAAGTTCTACATATATTCTTGAGTTTCTGATACTGTAGTTAGATATATATTAGCTCACTTTCTGAACAATCCAATTGTTTATTCACACCTACTCACTCACTCACAAGAAACTCCAAATGATTATGAAGAAGGTAAGTTTGATTTTACATTTCTGAATATATTAATTCCTGTTATTATCAGAGAAAGAGGAAGATTGAATCCAGCAGTAGAGTAGCTAAATCTTATCTTCCAAACTCCAGAAGAAACTATACATCGCAAGAAATTCCAAAAGATTACTAAGAATACAAACTTGAGATTTTGGAATCAGAAAGCAGAGTAGCTAAATATTATCTCCTAGTCTCTAAAACTAAAGATACGTCACATGAAACTCCAAAAAATTTCGAAGAACACAAGATTAGGATAAAAAGAAAAAGCAAAGAAGACGCGATCGAATGAGGAAGAAGATGAAGAGGCAATAGTACCTGAACGGAATATTTAACGGCGAGGCTAGTCACACTTTCACCACGAGAAATCCGATGAGAGACAGCAAATTTCCAGATTCCGTTATCTCTCCAAAAGGCACCAGAAGCGGGTCTCCCAATAAGTTCCTTGATCCGCCATGGCGCCGTGAACGCCGATACCACCAGATCGTCCTCCGTGGCCACAGAATTCCAGAATCTGCAAACACAGCTCGCACGCGCTAGATCTGCGACGGTAAGACTCTGGAAGATTAGACGTAGTATGTCACGGCTAGAAAGTGCCATAGGGTGCAAATTCAACGGCGAATTGATCGGCGGTTAGGGATTCGGTGAGGCTTTCATCAAGCGCACCAGTCCATATAATTCTGACGTGTGTACAAAATGAAGCAGAATACCATATCCACATACTTGTAAGTTGTAACCAATGATAAATGCATATTTAAAGATAAATTAGTTATTTAGATAATATAACATTCTAAAATTATCACTATATGTTTAATTGAAAATTTTCAAAAAATACCACAAAATTATGTTTATTCTAAAAATATGACACCTTTTCAAAAAATTTTAAAATATAATAAAAATATTTTTTTTCAAAAATACCACAAAATTTCGAATTTAAATTCTAAAACCCCAAAATCAAATCATATCCCTTTAAAAACTAAAACCTAAACTATATTACAAACCTAAACTATATTTATAAACCCAAACACAAAATTTTAAATTCTAAACCTTTAAAATTTATTTTTTATCTTTGTGATATTTTTGGAACATTTAAGAGTGTGTGATATTTTTAAAATTTGATTTTTTTAATGGTATTTGAAGGATTTCTTCTATTTTTAATAATATATAGTTAATAATTCTTAAAAGGATCAAGTGATCTAATTGTTGTGTCACTGCTGTTGTCTTGTTACCATATCATTAATCGGTTCCGTTGTGGTTAAGAAATTATTGTGACAAAAAATTATTATAGAAATTTTCATTTGATTTTTTTAGAGAAAGACTTATTCATCCTAAAATATATAATTCGCGTGATCAAATTTAAAAGTTGAGAATTTTTATGATTGATTCATTAAAAGTTTAGGGTATTTTGGTATGAATATAGAAACCGAGGTATATATTGTTTGAAGTTGAAAAATTCATGTTGATAAAAAGTTAATAATATTACTTTAGACATTTTTCCCAATAATTTTACTGTTCATTGATTTTATGATAGAAATGTAACCTCTTTTAGAATGAGTTTAGCTTGTATTTACATCTTTATAATAAATATATGTTTAATTTAATTAAATTTTAATTTTAATTTCTCAGTTGACTATAAATCCAACTAATCAAAAAATAATATAAAAAATTCTTATTTTTTACCTTTATTTTATATACTAGTTATAAAAAAGCCTTCTGAATTTAACTTTTATATATAGGCAAAAAACTCATATATATTTTCAAAGAGTCATATAAATTTTTAATGTTAAAATTTAGCCATTTAATTCACATAATTATAGTGTGTAAAATTTTTTAGCCTCCAAAAAGTATTGCTTATGAATGTATTATTTATATTAAACTAAATTTTCCTTATTAGTGATAATTATCATATTTATCAAAATTTAGAAAAAAAAATAATATTTTTAGCTAATTATAGTTATTAATATTTAATTTATGTGAAGTTTATTTTTTAATTTTCCAGACTAGTGATGTGTCAGCTGACGTGGTATATGACTCAATAGTCACATACAAATGTGCTTACTTTGTAGCTAAGTTAGAACATCTCCAATGGAGAAACTCATAATAGTTTCTTAACTCTTTTTTATTTTTATGTTTAAATTTTAGTTTAAGATACTTGAAAATTTTAAACCAAAAATTTCCTTCCATTGATAAAAAACCAAAAGGTTCTTAAAATAAATATCAAAACATTTTTGTCTTTTGAACTTACAATTTCTTCTTCGACTTCAACTTATTCTTCTTCTTCATCATCTAATAAATGGAATAATTATGATAAAACTATTCCTCAAGCAAAAAAGAGGCCCTAATTTGTTTCTAAAAAAAATGAGAAAAAATTAAAATGTCATGAACAAGGATTGAACCCTTGATGCTAGACACTTATTGTGTCTTCTTACCTCTAAAGCCAGCAAAGCTTTTTGTTCATATGCGGCCGAAATATTATTTAATGACTATGAGGTCGCAAGCACCAACTTGCCTTGCTTGGCCTCAAGGCCGGCACTGTACATAAGTACCGTCAATTAATTTTTTGATATCCTTATTCTTCACATGACATTTCTGCACATGTCAAAAACCATGGCTATTAGAAATTGTTCTTTAAATAGATGTGTAAATTCAAACTAACTCAAACATTTGCTCAAAGCTTTAATTTAAGTCATTTTGTAGTTCATATTATACAAGTTTGCGAGAGACCCGTCAGTTTCCTAATGTAAAATAATTATTAGAAAACACTTCTACTACATATCTGTACACGGTTAGAAGAAACATGGTTGATCAAAGCACATGACCATGAGATGAGTTCAATGTCGTTACAGACTTACCGTCATGACGACTTGATCCTTCACTTTTTTGAGATCAAACAATGGTTACACCATAATCTATGCCCAAATCCTAATCAAACTAGTAACTAGTCCTAACGAATCCAGTAATAGTCTTAATCTAACCACTAACAACTACACATTACCTGGTTTTAGGTTGCTCCATCATCTCTGCACAAATCGTTTTAGTTCCATCATCTCTGCACAAATCCTTAAACAACTAACAAAAGTTAATAATAATCTTCACTACAAAACTAGCACCAATTAATCTATAGTCTAACAAATCATATACACATAACCAGAGAGTTTGATTTTGTCAAAATCCAACCATAGACATCAATATTGCCCTAATCGTGAAAAAGGAGAAGAAAATGTTCTATTTTACCTCTGATTCACAATGGCAAAGGAAGAAGAATACATCTATG
The DNA here is from genome assembly GCA_900406425.1 of Iberis pinnata. Classification (NCBI taxonomy): domain Eukaryota; kingdom Viridiplantae; phylum Streptophyta; class Magnoliopsida; order Brassicales; family Brassicaceae; genus Iberis; species Iberis pinnata. Next base: position 19,126 of record OVBE01003037.1, on the reverse strand, counting down.
GAGGTTGCTTGATCAGGAGATTCACCGGAGAGTTGAAGAGTGTGACGACGATAGAGGAAGAACAATCTCTTTTGAATCACCTCTTTTGATTTTTTTTTTTGTTTTGTCGCAAAAAGTAAGAAAAAGAAAGAAAATAAATAAAATAAAAAACCAGGACCAATGAGATGTCGACACATACATATATCTTAATTTTTCTTAAATGGCTAAGCAACTATTCTTAGCCATTACCCATTTTTTATTTAATTTTAATTAAATTTAATCTTATTAAAAAAACTCACTAGAGCTAGCGATGGAGATTGTCTTAGTATCATGTCATTAACTTTAACGGCTTGATTAACGTTAACCGTAGGAATTTATTAATTGATTTCAAAAGTTAAGGAAACCACTCATGTGGATGATTTGTTTTCCAAACGTTTCAATAAGATGGAGAATTTGACTAGACGATTACACTTCGGGGCATTGCGGATTAGGAAAATAAAAAAATTATATAGTGATACACCAACCGGGTTGCCACGAAAATACACTTTTCCCATCATGAAATTGTATGACTATACAACTCATCCCGACAATCACATTTCTCAATATAAGCACGAACCAATATCACTACAAATCAAACGGAATTAAGAGAAGCTACGTATCATGTGCAAAAGGTTTGGATATACTCTCATGGGGCTTGCCTTTCAATGGTTTGGATTCACTCTTTGCACCTCTAACCGACCTTTTTTCGAACAGTTTACAAGTAGCAATGCCAAGGAAAATATACACTTATGTTTAACGAAGAAAATGTGTCAATTATTGGTTGCAATGTGTCCAACACCATATAAGAATTCAAGGCAAGGCCTATTAAACACATTGAGCTCAATGTATAAGTTAGTTATTTATGTGAAGAGTCACAAATGATATAAGTTGTGTTTATTCGTATAGTTGTGTCTTTTTAACTAACACATGTTCAAACACACTGTTTCGTTTGTATTGTTTCACATCTATATAAAGACGTAGTCGTTGTCTTTGTAAACACATTGAGTGTACTTTTCAGATTAATAAAATAACTTTTACATGGTATCAGAGCTTTATTGATTCAAGAGCCAATCGAAGAACAAAGATAAGCAAAAAAATTGAAGCAAAAGAGAGAGTGGCGACAACATCACAAGTGATTCACATATTTGATGGAGATAGATATGATTATTGGCGTATTAAGATGACGATCATCTTGAAGACGCGAGAATATTGGACGATGGTGGAAGACGGCGTTCCAATCCAACCGGATCAAAATATTCACACACCCGAAGTTGTACAACGAAAATATCATCAAAGAAAGATATGATGGCATTGCAACTCTTGCAAACAGTCGTGGCATATTCAATAATCCCTCATATAGCATCGACAACCACTTCAAAGGAGTCGTGAGAATTTTTTAAAAATTTGAATTTGAAGGATCTCCACAAGTAAGATTGATAAATCTACAATCGTTGAGAAGGGAATATCAAAATTTGAAGATGAATGAAGAAGAAAACATCAAGGTTTTTACAGACAAGTTAATTGATTTAGAAAATCGATTAAGAGTTCATGGAGAAGAGCAATCAGATTATCAAATAGTCCAAAAGATTCTAATTTCACTACCCGAAATATTTGACAGCATCTATTAATGGAGCAAACGAAGGATCTAACTTTGTTGTCGGTAACATATATGGTAGGAACTATGAAGGCACATGAGAAGCATGTGTCATCTCGAAGTGAAAACATGATAGAAGGAGCATTCTATGGAGAAAAAAATGTGAAGACAAGGCCAAGAAATGGTGTGGCATTTGTAAACGTAACAATTACAATGAGAGAAATTATCGGAAGAAGAAGAACAACAAATGTGCTCTTTCGCAACAAGTGGCAAACTATGAGAAAATGTTTCGTGTGTAACAAACTGGGACATTTAACAATAAACTGCAAAATGAGAAAAGTTGAGGAAGCAGATAAACTCTTGGAGATGAAGATGTTGAAGAACAACACATGTTGTTCAGTGGAAGTGAAGTTTCACCACATATCGCAAGAGATGATGAATGGTTGGTGGATAGTGGCTGCACAAATCACATGACAAAAGATGTGAAACACTTCACAAGATTAGATAAAAGTATCAATGTTCCAATACAAGTTTAAAAAAGAGAAGTTGTAATCGCGACAGTGAAAAGAGATATCCAAGTGATGACAAGCCAAAGACAGAAGATCATCAAAGAGGTGTTTCTAGAGTCGGATCCAACACAAAATGTATTGAGTGTTCCTTAAATGATATCAAATGGATATGGAATCTTATTTGAAGACAATAGATGTCTCATCAATAATCCTCAAGGAATAAGGATATTGAACATAGTGATGAAGCATGAGAGTTTTCCGTTTATATGTAGTGACTCTAAGGAAAATGTCTTACTTGAAAAAGAAGAAGAACTCAACAAGGTCAAAGTTGAAGAACTAAGGAAGAAGCTTGGAGCAAAACAGAGATATGATTAATGAAGAGTGTTGGAATATAATCATATCACGTGTAATATAAAGTTATACATAAGTTAATTATACATTGTATAAGTTAGTTATTTATGGGAAGAGTCACAAATGATAAGTTGTGTCTATTCGTATAGTTGTGTCTTTTTAATTAACACATGTTCAAACACATTGCTTCGTTTGTATTGTTTCATGTCTATATAAAGGTGTAGTCGTTGTCTTTGTAAATATATTGTGTGTACTTTCATATTAATAAAATAACTTTTACACATCTCCTATATATTAATAGGAGAGGTTTTTTTTAAAAAAAAAACAAACATTAATTATGTTGAATATTACATTATATGTCATTAGTTTAATGAATAAAAAAATCATTAAAGATAAAAATGTCTAGAAAATTTAATACTTATCCCTATAGCCAAACACTACTAATAAATATCCGCCTACTATTCATGTAACCAAACAACTCTACAATTACATAAATAAAACTAAAATTTTCAAAAAGCTAATAACTAAACTTTAATAAAAGTTTTTTATTAAATTAATTAGTTAAAATGAAAATTTACTATAAATATAATAGATATATTACTCATTATTAATAAATTTCAGTTTGTAAATATATATATTTACTATCATATATTAAAAATCTAAAATATATAAACATATAATGTAGAGGAATTCATTGAAATACCATCAAAAGAAGTTCAAATTTCAAAAATATCATACACTATCAAAAGTTCCAAAAGTACCACACACTCCCAAATGTTTTAAAAATATCACAAACATAAAAGTGAATTTCAAAGACTTAAAATTTAAAATTTTTTGTTTGGGTTCACTAAATCGAGTTTAGGGTTTAGTTTTGAAGGGGTAAAATTTGGTTTTGGAATTTTAGGGTTGAAATTTGAAGCTTTAAAGCTATTTCAAATTTTGTGATATTTTTGGAGAAAACATATTTTTGTGATATTTTTAGGAAAAATGTGGTATTTTTGGAACTTTTGGGAGTATGTGGTATTTTGAAATAAACCTAGTTTTTGGTGATATTTTTGAGAATTTCTCTATAATTTTTTTTTGTTGAAATGTTAAATTTATATATAAAGAAAAGAAAAAGAGTTTATGTACAATGAAGCTCAAAAATATCAATAGTCGGTAAAATAGAAAGAAGCTGTAGAAGAAGACGCGTTGTGGGGTGATATAAGGCTGCCTCGTTAAAACCTACCACTAGAAAACCATGTGGGATAAAACTAGTGGCAGGAAAAAGAGTACAGACCCTATATCCAACGACGTCATAGCAAAGAGATAGGAAAAACAATAGGGAAAAACTGTGAAACCGAGGCTATGTCGAGATCATGAAGACTAGACGGAAACAGATGACCAACGAGTAGCCATGGCACTGAAGTGTGCATGGGTGGAGTACTGCAAGCTGTCAATCCGGTAACTGATTGTGCGATGAATGAATGTGGAAAGCTGAGAGGGAGTACGCCATGAGTGTCCATGAATACAGTTATTCCTTTCCCTCTAGATGTGGTAGATAGATGCTTGGAAGGTGAGCTTGAGGAGAACTTTGTCTATGCTAGACAAAGAGGATAGACGAAGAGTAGCTAAGGAAGATGACCAGTCGGGGTTGGTGCAGTGGCGGAGGAATGGTGTGGCGAGTGCACTCCAAACCATGTAGGAGAAGGGACAAGAAAAGAAGAGATGATCTCTCGATTCGTCCGGTTCCCCACAAAGGATAGAGGCCTGTTGATGGCCCCAAGATTTCATTCTAGCTCTGGTGGATAACCTGTAGATCACAGCAAGCCAAGCAATAAACGCGTAACGAGGAATAGATTGAGAAAACCAAAGACTAGTAAACCAAGGTACATGAGGGGCATGAGAGCGTATCTGCGTCCAAGTAGCATGAGAGGAGAAATGGGGTTTGTATTCCTTATTAGGATACCGCCAAAGAGGAATATCATCACCTAAAGAAGGAACAGGAACGGGTAGAGCGAGTATTTGCTGGCGCAGGTTACGAGATGAACGTGAACGCGAGTTACGAATGCGCCAACGGTCAGCAGAACACGCCTCAGAGACATTAGCCAACCGCGGGATATCCAACTCACGAATACCTGCCTCACCTACAACAGAGAATAATGAACCAAAGGAAGTCCAAGGGTCATACCAGAAGGAGGTGGTGCATCCGTTTTGAATGGAAACACGGAGGAAAGTGATGGCAAGTGGACGAAGCTTGAGAAACTTGTGCCACATCCATGAACCCCTTGAGTTCACCGGGGCATCCCAGAAAGTGGTGTTGCATAGCAAGTATTCCCGAGTCCAGGAACGCCAGAGCGAAGGATTAGGCGAGAACAAGCGCCAGATAAGAGAGAGAGAGAGAGAGAGAGAGAAAAAAAACCGTCGATGTGTCCTCGAGCCTTCGAATACCTAGGCCTCCCTCAGCTTTGGGCTGGCAGACATCAATCCAACTTAACTTTGACATATGGTGATTAGTGGCAGTACCTGACCAGAGGAAATTACTACAGATACTATTGATTGCATTGAGGCATTTCTTTGGGAGACAGAAAGCAGATTGCTAGAAATTAATTGTGCTAATGATGGTAGAATTAATGAGCTGAAGACGACCTGCAAATGATAAAAGTTTGAAGGACCATGATGTGATACGAGAACGGACTCGGTCAATCAATGGTGCATAATCCGCGGGAGATAGGCTTTTGGTAGTCAATGGTAACTCGAGATAACAGTCTGGTAGAGTCTCAAAACGAAGACTTGAATCTGCGATGAATTGTGCCAGGTTTGAGGTGGGAGTACGAGGAAGGTAATTGATGATTTAGTGAGATTGATATACAACCCGGAAGCGGCACCAAAAGTATCCATGACCTGGAGAATACCCTTAAGGGATGAAAGTGAGCCATCGGCGAAGATTAAAATGTCATCTGCAAAACAAAGATGGGTTAAGCCCATACCACTACAGCGAGGTTGAAAACCAAACATGCCATAGGATGCAGCATTGTTAAGTAAAAGTGATAGGACATTAGTCGCGATAACATAGAGATAGGGTGAGAGAGCACATCCCTGTCTGATGCCTCTGCGACTAGGGAAGTAGCCAGCCGGTTTTCCATTGACCATAATTGAGAAAGTCGTCGTGGAAAGACACAAGTGAATCCAGTGGATAAATCTATTCGGAAATCCCATAACCTGCAAAATCAACACTATGAAACGCCAGTCAAATGTATCAAACGCCTTAGATATATCAAGCGTAAGTGTAAAGCGAGGAGAGATAGTAGGCTTATGATAATCTTTGACCACTTCAGTAGCCAGAAGCACATTTTCAAGAAGAACACGATTCTGAACAAAAGCAATATGATTAGGCTCAATAAGGTCTGTTAAGCAGGTTTTGAGACGGTTGGCTAGAATCTTGGAGATTACTTTGTAGATGATATTGCAACAGGAGATAGGTCTATAATCTTTCAAAGTCTTGGGGTCATCACCTTTAGGAATAAGCGAGACAAGAGTGGCATTAATTCCCGAAGGCAAGAACCCGTAGAGGAAGAAATATTGTACCGCAATTACAAAGTTGTGCCCTATAGTAGGCCATGTTGCTTTGTAAAACTCTGATGTATAACCGTCCGGACCTGGAGCTTTATGTGTGGGCATGGAGAAGAGTGTGGCTTGAATCTCAGAAGCAAGAACCGGAGCCATTAGTGCGCTAATAAATGCAGGCGAGCAGTGATAATGGAGGAGAGTGGATAGAGTTGCCGTAGGTATGGGGATAATGTCTTCACAGCCTTGGAGAAAGGACTTGAAATGATCGACTGCAGCAAGCTTGATCGTGAGAATGTCTGTTAGAACCTCACCCAAGGATAAGACCAGCCGCTTGATTGAATTGCGGGAAGCACGAGCTTTGGCAACGCGATGAAGGAAGGTTGTATTCTGATCATCGTGACGCAACCAATGTATCCGAGATTTTTGTTGGTATAGACGCTCTTCCGAGGCAGCCAACGCACGCCATCTAGAAGATGATGTTTGCTCAGCTAGAACAGATTGTGCAGTTGGGTTGGAAAGGGCGTCAGATTGGCAATGGAGGAGATCATCAAAGGCTTCACAGGTTCGCTTGGATAGATCGCCATAGTTGGTGGTGTTGAGTTGACAGAGCGGCAGCTTTAAAGACTTAAGCTTGGTATAAAGGAGCCGAAGGGCTAAGCAGGAATGAACAAGAGGAAGACTGATACACCAACACGACAACGAGTATGATCTGAGACTCCATTGGCCTCAAACGTAACATAGGTGTTCGGGTAAGAGGACCCCCAAGTGTTATTAATTAAAGCCCTATCCAACTTCTTAGATATAGGGTTTGATGCTTGATGATTCCACCATGTGAAACGGGGACCAAGATAGTTAAGATCAGTAAGATCACAGGAATGAATGAATCCTTGGAACTGATTCATGCCTAAAAGCCTCGATCGATAACCCGGCAGGGAGTGATCAGCAGTGGCAAAGATCTCATTAAAATCGCCCATGACTAACTACGGGACAGCCCTGGATCTATAAAGGAGACGACTGTGTCGAAGCGCTTCCCACAAGTGAACCCGATCAGCCTGAAAGTTAGAAGCATAAACACAGGATATGATTAAAGTGTCACCAGAAACTAAAGTAACTAGAACCATAATGATTTGGGCAGTAATTAGGAGAGGTGTGACCACCACACCCTCTGTCCAACAAACCCATATACGACCTAAGCGATGAGAAGAATAATTGTGAAGAACACTCCAATTTGGAAGTGCATATTGAATAATAGTTGGAAAGTTAGACGGTTGAACCCTCGTTTCAAGAAGACAACCAAATTGCGGGTTGGAAGTATGAATCCTTTGTTGAAAAATTCTGTGTTTCCAAGGTTGGTTGAAGCCTCGGGTGTTCCTGGAAAAGAGAGACATAACATTAGTGTCTCTGCAATGAGACATTGTTTTGCTTCTTTAACGGTCCTTGTTTGGCTAACTTGCAGGAAGCAAGCGCGGTAATAGTAGCCTTCGGCTTAGCACGAGGTATGGATTTGGACAAGGGATCAAGAACTGAGTTGTCAGCGTCATGCACATCCACCTCAATGTCCAAGATTTGACCATCTTCTTTATCATCTGGGAAAGTCTGCATATCGAGAACAATAGCATTAGAAACTGATTCATTAGTTTTGGGCACATTAGCAAGAAGAGAAAAAAAGAGAAGGGGAGAAAGCCGGAGATTGAGTAGCATGAGAGGGGCTCGGTTTGGGAGGTGAGTGAGATTAGTGACGACCACCATGCGTGACCAAGGCCCAGGTCTCGGCTTCAGCAGCCGCTTTTGTATCCGAGGTCATGTGGGATGAAGAGGAGTAATGTTGATCCGTTAAAGAAGCAGCATGGGTGAGGAGCTCTATAGCCGGGTCCATTTGAGAGACAAAGGACTGGCCCACAAGAGTGCTGAATGCACCAGCCGCACCTTTAATGCACCAGCCGCACCTTCACCAGCAACAGTCGCACCTGCAAACAGATTTGGAGAAATAGGAATGTTAGCATTGAGAGCATCAGCAGCAGTGGAAGAGATAGAAACAGAGGAAGGGGCAGGGAGGTGTCAAGAGCAGCAGCTGTAGTGATGAGAGAGGCATAAGAGGCGCTGGATGATGCAGCTGTGGTAGGTAAGGTGCTGGAAAGAAGACGAGGTGAGACTTCTACATCAGAAGTTATGAATCCCGAAGGTGGAGCTCCATCAGCCGAGGCAATGGCACTTGCCGCAAGATGCTTAGTACGACAGTCTGAGGGCTTGTGACCCCATGAGTGGCAAGAATTATAGCGGATAGGGAGCCATGGGTCAGAAACAAGAATAGGTAGTGGAACATTAGTGAGGTGGATCTTATTGGTTAGCTCTTTTTCGAAATTTACCACCACCATAACTCGCGCAATATCGAGTCTCATGCAACGTTCAGTCGAGGGATGGAGCTTTTGTGCTTCACCAACAATATCACCAAGGAATTTCTGCCCGGAATGGGAGAATAGATAGTCAGGCACGTTTCAGAAATCCACCCACAAAGACATAGCAGAAATGTCCGGTTTTTGATCGATGCGAGATAGACTCCATTCCTGCACTACAAGTAAAACATCAGAGATATGCCAATATTTTTTCTTGATAATGCTGTTACGTAGAGATATAGAGTCGGTTTTAAAGAGAGTCGTGTCATCTTTAATAAATTGAACGTCTATTTTTGATGATTTCCAATCGCTATTCCAAAGACGGTTGACCGTTGCGTGAACTTTGTCGATATGTGGGGTTGTACCGATGAAGTATCCCACCAAGAAACTAGACCATAGAGGTTGAGAATCGGCAACTAATGCCGGTGGAACACCAACAGAGACTGAACCATGAAGCAAGGTGAAATCAGGTCGAAGTGAAGGAAGATTACGAAGGTCCAATGAAGAGACAGCAACGGACCAACTTGAAGAAGGAGCAATGGTACCACCACCTTTCTCTTGTGGCATAGAGGCAGACATGGTGATAGCCACCGGCAACGGCGCCGGAGCCGTGAAGCACAAGCAAAAAAGGAAAGAGACAAAGTAATCGCCTGAAAATCGTCTGACCTAATCGCCTCCTCTTTGTTGATATTATTATTAGATAAGTTTCTCTCTCTATATAATTTATACACTCCTTCCATATACATACATTATCATACTTTTGAAAACTAATATAGTAAATTTATTTTAATATAATATATAATTAAAAACATATGTTATAATAAATTATTTGAGTATTTATATATCCATTTTTGCAAAAATTTATAGACATAAATAAAATATATATCTCATAATATAATTTATATTATGTCATTATAATTTAAATTTATATTTTTAAAAAATATATTTATATCATGCATAATACGGGGCATTAACTAGTCTATCGATATAATTTCTTGAATTGATAAGTGTCTTAAATAAGATAGGAGAAATGATTATGTGACCAACAAATATGAAGGCCCCCTAGAACAATTAGACATCAAAAAGTGGTGTGAATTTCATCAGGCCATGGTCACATAATAGGGGATTGCATCTCGCTTTGACTATAAGTGAGAAAATTGTTCAAGAAAGGTCCCCTAAGGAGATACTTTTCTGAAAAAAATTAATAATATACTCAACCCTGGAAATGATCAAACAAAGTACGACAAAGATGCATGTCCATCCAAACCAAGGTATGATCGAGTAATCAATATGATATCGAGTGGGTTTGAGGTCATGAATATCACACTTGGCCGCCAAAAGAAATTGCTAGTGCGTAGAAACTTTATGGTGAGATTTGTAATTAAACAATATCAAAACCTTCTTGGTGACAATGTGGTCGATTCTTAAAAAAAATGAAAAATGGAAAGTGTGCATAGACATAAATGATCTAAAAATTCTTGTCAAATTATATTTTTATTACCTCACATATCACATCAATAAGCCGGTTGACGAAAGGGGAATTATCATCGTTGAGTTTCATGGACGCGTTTAACAATTATGATCAGTAACTAAGAGCATCATCATTCATGAGATACTCATATTGGGTATTTTACTACATAATATTAATATTTTTTATAGTTTCATTTGTTTTGTTAATGTAATGTAAATAGAAAACATTGGTTAATGATAAGTTAACACAACATGCAAAATTTCTTATTATGTTTTCATGGGTTCTCATTTGAGAATCTTTTATAATTTCCTCTTCTCTTTTGATTATATATATTTTTTTAATTGTGAGATACCCTATGAAAAACTTGCAATAGAGATGTCCTCGTGCATCCAAACCATCAAGAAACTATAACCTTCATGACATCATGGATACATACTTATAAGGTGATGTCACTCGGTCACAAAAATGACAGTTTAACTTATCATAATTGGGTAAAGATGATGCTTGCTTATTAAATTAGGCATACTATGTAACTATGCATAGAAAACATGCTTTTAAAATCTTTGGTTGCAGAATATCACATAACTCGTCTACATCAAAAATTTGCCACCCAATGAAAGTTTAACATGAAACTTCATAAATTTTTGGGTTTCGTAATAACCCATAGAAGAACAGATAAGAGCCATTCAGGTGATAATCCCACCAAAGAACATAAAGAGCTAAATATACTAATAGGAAGAATGGCGCCTCTAAGCTGGTTTATTTCTTAATTGTCATTTAAATCCGACCCAATATTTGCCACATATCGCCTAAAGCAAAGTGATTTGACTAGTTGAGAAGTGCGATGAAGCATTGAAGCGTTATAACATCTGAAGCTGTTTTTTTCAACACCGGCTCCTCTTTTCTCAAAACCAAAAAATGATATAGCAAGAATCAATTGAGATTGAACCCTCTCTGACATGAATCTCAAGAAAACATAAATTTAAGTTTCTTCATCTGAAATCCACGTCTCCACCGTCGTTTCTTACCGTCTTTCCTTAACGTCGGCAACAACTGTAGGGACCGTAATACCGGATTGAGTTAAAAACCGAGTTTAAACATTTAAAATCTTAAAGCAAACAGAGTCGAGTCAAAACTATTTCCTCAATTCTAAAAATTGTCCATAGTAAGACGGTTTACCGCAATTTCAAAATCTCAGGATACAACTGCTATTCGTCTTTGTTAAGCTTTACTCTTAACAAATCCTATCGACCTTAGTATTCTGCGAATACTCTTGAGACGTTGAAAGCGGGGTATTTATTGGAACTGTTTGTTTTTATGTGTTTTTTTATTTTTCTCTTTAGTCAATATCGAAAATCGTGTTTTCTGATAATGACTTGAGAAGTGGATGAGAAAAATGAATGATGAGGGGGTCTATATATAGTGGACAAAATGGTGGCTTGTCGAACAGACGCACGAGTTCGCCGAGCCGCACCAGTCTGTAGGGAGGCATTAATTAACGGACACACCAATTTGGCAGAACGCACCTATTCGCTCGGTGTCCAGATTCGACGGACCTACTGGACAACATGCAAGCATCTAGATTCAACAAATCTGGTGGTGGGCGAAATAGACCAAAATTTTGTTGACTTTTTGTGTGTTCAACTAACACACTTTGACCTCACATTTCCCATTCAATTTAACTCCAAATTTGACATTTAAGCATTCACAGTTTTAGTCCAAACTACAAGTTTTCCAATGCAATCATAATCTAGCAATACTGGGAAACGACTTTGCCAAAAAACTCGCCGAAAAAGTGATAAAAATCACTGTCACATAAATTGAGTTCCAACAATCCCCCACATGAATAGAAATAATCCTAAACATATGATGACTCTAGAGACTCGAAAGAAGATACTGATTAGATTCCCTAAGAAGCTAGACAGAGGACTTGTCGAGAGTGTTGCAAAAAATCACTGCATCTGAGTTGGTAGCATTCGCCTTGAACCAGACATAGTTAGTACATGTCGGATTTACTCGGTCAGGGAGTGAACGCGATGTCTTGAACCCCCAGGCTTTGGTGTAAACCTAGACAACATGTATAACACAGTTTCATTTTCTCACAGAAACTAAGTTCTCTAGAGAGATAGACTTTCTTTCTCCCTCCTAGAATCAGCCTTATTCACACTCATTTAGGTGACCTGCCATTAACTTTTGCAAAAGTATCATGTAATACTCATCTCATAAAGTTATGGAATCATTAAAAGCTTCAAGCTTAACCTTTTTACTAACAGGATTATACAGTTTCGTCATCAAACTTTTTAAGTTGGGAACTAGGTAGAGAGACTAGCCTCACAATGTTTGGGTAGATTTAGTTTGAAGTTGTTGTCCCCTTGAACCTATTTCTTGGGATCTCCAGACAGTTAGGTAGGGTTACCATCAAACTTCATCTTTCGTCATAGGCTTTTAAACTCATTCCTCATGATGATCTTTCTACTTGATCTCTTGCCAAACCTTTAGTGAACGGATCAGCTAGGTTGTCGACAGATTTTATAAAAGCTATAGTGAGTACTCTTGTTGAGATCAAGTTTCTAATGGTCTTATGTCGTCGTCTTATGTGACGAGATTTGTCATTATACAACATATTTTGTGCCCGAGAGATAGCTGATTGACTATCACAGTGTACACGTAATGCAGGCACTAGTTTTTCCCCACATGGGAATATCTTCCAACAAATTTCAAAGCCATTCTGCTTATTGAGAAGCAACATTTGCAAGTCACCCCCACACTTTGAGGTATTTGTACGATGTTACCATACTTTTCCAAAGTTTATAGGGCGTAGTGCTACTTATCTTATTTGGTATTTTGTTGANCTTCCCCCCCCCCCCCCACATTGACTGGAGTAAATCTGATTCTTGCAACATTGCATTCATCATTTTATTAAGAGTGTAGTTTCCAACTCGCACCTCTTCGAGTCCGTATTTGACTCGCACCTCTTCGAGCCCGAATTTGACTCGTACCTTTCCAAGCCCACATACGACTCGCACCTCTTCGAGCCCGTATACGACTCGCACCTCTTTGAGCCCGTATATGACTCGTACGTCTTCGAGCTCGCATACGTCTTGCACCTCTTCGAGCCCGTATACGACTCGCACATCTTTGAGTCCGCATACATCTCGCACATCTTCGAGCCTGTACTTGGTTTGTATCCTTTTGGACTCGTCCTTGGTTTACACCCTTTTAGACCCATCTTTAGTTTGCACCCTTTTAGACACATGCTTGGTTCGCACCCTTTCGAACACATCTTTGGTTCGTACTCTTTCGAACCCGTCCTAAGTCTGCACCCTTTCGGACCAGTCCTAGGTTTGTACCCTTTCAGACCCATCCTAGGTTCACACCTTTTCGGACTCATCCTAGGTTTGCACCCTTTCAAACCCATCCTATGTTTGCACCCTTTCGGATTCGTTCTAGGTTCGCACCCTTTCGAACCCGTCCTAGGTTTGCACGTTTTTTGGACCCGTCCTAGGTTCACACCCTTTTCGAACTCGTCCTAGGTTCGCACCTTTTCGGACCCGTCCTAGGTTCGTATCTATTTGGACCTGTCCTAGGTTCGCACCCTTTCGGACCCGTCATAGGTTCGCACCTTTTTGGACCCTTCCTATGTTCTCACCTTTTCGGACCTGTCCTAGGTTCGCACCTTTTCGGACCCGTCCTAAGGTTTGCACCTTTTCGTACCCTTCCTAGGTTTGCACCTTTTCGGATCCGTCCTAGGTTCACATCTTTTTGGACCCGTCCTAGGTTTGCACCTTTTCGTACTTGTCCTAGGTTTGCACCTTTTCGGAAACGTCCTAGGTTCATACTTTTCAGACTTGTCCTACAGTACAAACATTCGTCATATTGACGTCAGTATTTTCAGTTGACATCTATGAAACATAAACCATAAAATATGAGTAAATTATCGTGAAAACATTAAAACGAGTCGCAAACCAGTACAAAATACGTTAAAACGCAAATCTGATTTAAAGCGGTAGCATAACGGATAATTTTTTAGACTTAAGATTATAGGGACCGTAAAACTGGATTGAGTTAAAAAAAAACGAGTTTAAACGTTTAAAATCTTAAAGCAAACAGAGTCGAGTCGAAACTCTTTCCTTAATTCTAAAAATTTCTCGTAGTAAAACGATTTACCGCAATTTCAGAATCTCAGAATACAAATGTTATTCATCTTTGTTAAGCTTTACTCTTAACAAAGCCTATCGACTTTAGTATTATGCGAATACTCTCGAGACGTTGGAAGCAGGGTATTTATAGTAACTGTTAGTTTTTATGTGTTTTTGATTTTTCTCTTTAGTCAAGATCGAAAATCGTGTTTTCTGATAATGATTTGAGAAGTGGATGAGAAAAATGAATGATGAGGGGGTCTATATATAGTGGACGAAATGGTGGCTTGTGCAAACGGACGCACCAGTTCGTCGAGTCGCACCAGTTCGTAGAGAGGTATTTTTGAATGGACACACCCATTTGGCGGAACGCACCTATTCGCTCGACGTCCATATTCGACGAACCTACTTGACAACATGCAAGCATCCATATTCAAAGAATCTGGTGGTGAGGGAAATAGACCAAAAATTTGTTGACTTTTTGTGTGTTCAACTAACACACTTTGACCTCGCATTTCTCATTCAATTTAACTCCAATTTTGACATTTAAGCATTCAAAGTTGTAGTCCAAAATACAAGCTTTCCAATGCAATCATAATCAGGAGATTCCGAGCAACGACCTTGCCGAAAAACTCGCCGGAAAAGTGACAAAAATCATTGTTACAAAAATTGAGTTCCAACAAAAACTCCCTTTCTACTTCTCGATGGAGCTTCAATGGAACTAAGCGGCCCTCCTCCTTCTCCTCCTCCTCATCCTCCTCCTCATCCTCCTTCTCCTCCTCCTCTAACGATTAAGCACTATGAAATACCAGATTATTTTCGTTTAAGCACCAAACTTCTCTGACCTTGGAAGATAACAATCTCACATAATAGGTTCCTATGCAAAAGAAGTAAACTCGCAGGTCAGTTCTGAAATTTCTCCTAAGTCCTCTACAAGCTCAGGAGCTTTTACTAAGATCATATCTCCATTGCTGACACCGATTGCTCCTAAAGTTGACATCGGTGGTCCTCCTCCATCAATCTCAGCTCTTAAAGGTGCGTGGTCTACTCCATTGGTTATAGCTGAGCATGTCTCTCCTGTGGTAGATTACCATGTTACTAACCAGAGAAACCAAATGCATATTCTCAAATCTGACACATCATGGCCTTCTCTAACGAGAGAAAATCAAGTTGGTAAAAGAAAATAATTGAAACTTAACCTTGCACATCTACAAAATTTGAGGAAAAAAGCTCAAAAATTGCCACAGAACAATCGAAGAATTGCTCCTCTCCATCATGCTACTACTGAGTATCCTTTGGCGGCTCGAATGAGATCTACTTGTAATCTTCATCGTGTCACTACTCCGGTCTATATGGAAGAAGGTACTCTGAAGGTAACGATTCCATCTCATGTTCTTTTAGAAGGATTAGAGAACCAGAAAGAATTCATAGTGGGACAATTCTATAGGTTTTCTGCTCCATCAGTAGGAAAAATTCATGCTATGGTTACAAGAATATGGGGAAAGAAATTTCGTATTTGTACTAGGAAAATTAGGGAATTCTCTTTTCTGTTCCATATTCCTGAAGAGAACACTAGAAAATGGGTATTGCAACGAGCACTATGGCATGTAGATGATTGCACCATGTTTGTATCTCCTTGGGGCCCATTTGAAACAATTACTATGCCAGAAATTAAGACTATCCATGTTTGGCTCACTTTGTAAAATATACCTTATCAACTGTACTCTTTTAAAGGTATAGATTGGATAGCTTCGGGTATAGGTCAACCCATGCTCTCAAGCAAGCCGTGGCTATACCCAATTCTTATAAGATAGGCCAAGATCTTAGTGGAGGTCAGAATTAACAGGCCTTTTCCTCAAAAAGTAGTTGTGGAAGATAGTAGTGGAAACATCACCTTGGTAAATGTGGTTTACTCTTGGTTGCCTCCTAATAGACAACTTGTGGTCAGCTTGGACATAAAGCTCAAAGGTGTTTGGGTATTGATCATCAACAAAATGCCTCTGTAAAAAACAGTGATGTACTACTTACTTCCCGAATACAAATACTAGTGCAACAACCACAAATGTTATCACACTAACTTCCCAAACACCTCTAGAAGCTGGTGCAGAACAGTTCAAGATTATTAATGTGTCTTCTTGCTCAACTGATTTACTAACACAAACTACATTACCTGATGATGTTGAGATTATGAGTATAAAGATTCTTCTACAACTCCCACAGATAATGGTCAGTCACTTTCTTCACTTCTTGTGGAAACGCATGCCTCAGAAGCTCAACCAATGAAAAAGATTTCTGAGTCTCTATCTTATAATAACATTGAAGACAGGCTGCCACCACATGTGGCTTCTCCGCCATTGAATATTTCTCCTTTTGATGCTACAATTATTGATGAGGATTCTTTTGAAATCTTGGATCAAGAAATATCTACAACGACTACTAAGGGCACCTCTGCTATCTCCACATCAATGGATATTTCCACTACTATCACTATCCTAAGAGACAATATAACTACTACATATGCTATTGTGATTGCAAAGGATCGGATTTGTCCTCATAATGCTCCAAAAAAATCTTCAATAATTGCTTCTATAAATGATGGGATGATTGTGGACTCAGTTTTAGTTTCAACAGGTTTTACGAACTTGGAGGAAATGAAGAAGGAAGTCCAAAGAAACCTTCTTGCTTTATTAGAGACGAAGGAAGACCCCTCGCAAGAGGAAATCCTGCAAGATGTGGAGCGGTCTCGTGGAGGAAGACCACTAAAACCGTCACAAAAAGCACAAGACAGGGATTGGATAACAGATGATGGAACATGCAAACGAGGACGAGGAGGCCGAGATGGTCATGGTCCCACCAATTGATATCACTAAGGGCATCTCCATTGAAAGGTTCTTGATGGAGTTCTCCTATTAAAAGAAAAATTAAAAATAAAAAAAAATTAAGATAGAGGTGAGAATTGATTCTCACTTGATAACATTTGGTGGAAGAGGCAAATGAGGACGAGGAGGCTGAGGTGGTCGTGGTCCCACCAATTGATATCACTAAGGACATCTTCATTGCAAGGTTTTTGATGGAGTTCTCCTATTAAAAAAGTTAAAAAAAAAAATTAAAAGAGAGAGGTGATAATTGATTCTCACTTGAGAAATTTTGAGAAACTCTTGAGACTCTCTCTTTTATGTCACATGTCTTCATGTCATAATTTTGTGCTTTTAATAAAAAAATCAAACATCCATCTACTTAAAATGTCATTTAAATAATTTATATGTAGTTTGTTTTTCAATTTTTCCAAAAATTTACAAAATAAAATTATATATTTATCAAATTCCATTTTTCATAAGTTTGAATCATATATTATTTCTTTAATTTATACTAGCTAAAATTAAAATGAATTCAATACTACTACTTAATAATATTTTCAAAATTTAATAAATATTTTTTAATATATAAGACTTAAAAAGTAAAGAAAAGTCATAAAGTTTTATAAAATTATTTATATTATTAGTTTCTTATGTAAATTGAAGATATCAATATTTTTAGTCATTTTAACTTTTGTTACTACACATTCTTCTTTCTCTATATATTAAAATTATCTTGCACTAAAAATATTGTATAACTATATTAATAATATATTATTGAGATACTCAATGAGTATCTCATAAATGGAGGTAAAAATTTAGTGTGGAGTTCTCAATTTAAATTATACTAGAAACTTTATTAAAATATTGATGAAATACTTGATGGGTATCTCATGGATGAAAATGTCCTAAAGAGTCTTTAAGGCTTAATTCAATGGAAATTGATCTAGATGCATTTAAGTTCCCTTAGAACTTTAGCTTACTCTCTTATTTTTCTATTTCTATGGTTTGTTGTGTGTTCAATTTCTCTACAAAATAGATCAAATTTTTGGTCATAATCTTGTAACCTTCACTAGCATTTAAATTGATAACCTTTTACCAAAAACCAAAAAAATGGGGAAGTACTACTATTGTATGTAAATGTGTCTGAAATGGTCTACCTTTTACCTAATGAGAGAAGAAGATAGAAAATAAAACTTGGTCTACTACATGAGAAAATCAATATTGATAGGAGAAGGTAGATACACACACCTAGAAAAGATCGCACTTTTAGTCACATCCAATTGTGTTACTGACCTTCTCAGTATTACACAAGCCAGAACTTTCGAGCCGATTAGTAAAGTACATGCATGATCGCACTGGAAGAGTATGACGTTCTCTTTCCACCAGCCACAACCATATTAAATCCTTAGTGTAGGCTGACTTCATGGTAGAGTTTGTACCGAATATGACTCAAGAAGTCACAAAGGATATTCAAATAATGCAAGAAGGTTCATACGCTTAAAAATAGAAACTTCAAGAAGACAGATCTAATAACATAAGAGGAGTATAGGGTTAGGTATCGTCTTGATATCACCCACTGGGAAAATAACATCCAAAATAGTGAGATTCTCCACAAAATAATAAATAAATAAAAAATAAAGTAGAGTACGAGGCTTTGAATAGTCGTCTTAAAATTAGCTAACGAGCTAGGAGTATGAGATATCAAGGTGTACGACGACTTGTAGCTTATCGTCAATCAAACATTAGGCAATTATCAGACTAAATATTAATTCCAGTATGGTATACTAGTTAAATCAAGGGTGGTAAAAACGGGCTTTTTTACCCTACTTTATCCGAGCCCGTTTTAAACCCGCCCAAAAAATACCCAGTTTTTAAAAAACTGAATGGGTATTAGTGCAACACCCCAACCTGATTTCCTAACTGCCCCGACTCACGGTTCGGTTAATCCAAACCGTGACATGCATTTTTAGAGATTTTCATACTTAGCCGAAATTTAGTCTTTTTCATCTTTTCTAAGTCTTTTCCTTACTTAGTCGATTTTCATGCATATTCTAAGTGCTTTCAGTTGTCTTACTTAAAAACATGCATTCATTTGATAGATTTAACGAGTTTAATACAATAAGTCTTGCTACATAAGCTATTACATTGCATTAACCCTTTAACAGTTAAATCTACCCAAACATATACACAACCATCCATTCCTTCCCTTCCATTGCCTTGATTCCGCGAGCTGTCTCACTCCTT